>BSBK01011673.1:475000-621260 GCA_027943335.1 Chamaecyparis obtusa | reverse complement strand
TGATATTCTTTTGTTAAGTGGGCCTTCTCAAGTATAGGTCCCACAAGTCGACCCATACCTGGTATAGGTCAAGGTCAAACTATACTCGAGGTGTTAACTTGCAGGATCTCACGACCCATTTTTAGGTTTTTTCACTTTTTCTTTCCTAAAGGAGTCAGCCCTTTTGATTTTGAGTCCCAAAATCACTATAAAAGGAGGTTTTTTTCCTTCATTTGATCATATGTCTACACACATATCCTAATTGTGCAAGCCATTTACATTTTTTGCAATCAAGCTATCAAGTTCAAGGTGCATTCAAGGAGTTCAAGAAATGCATATCAAGCATATGGGCATCCATGATCTATGATTTAGTGATTGTAGATCCATTGCATTTGTGAAGACATCCTAAATTATAAATTATACATATATGTGCATACAAGCATCTTTTTGGATAACAGATCCCAATCCATTCATGAAGATTTGACAAGAAAGGTGAATACTAACATTTATCTTTCTTTTACATCCTTTTCATATTTCATTTTAAGGTTAATTCATAAATGGGGGCTTGACCAAGGAAATCTCATCCCCCCCCCCAAAAAAAAAAAAAAAACCTTTTTCTTTTGTGAAGGATAAGGTTCACAGTCTTTTGAATTTTTGGGCTTAGAATTAGCAAGTTTGGAGTTACAATTTTTATTGCACATCAGAAAATTTAGTTTGTAGCCTGTTAGGTATAGGTCAACCTCAACCTATACCCCATGTTAGCTTATACCAAGGAATTCAACCTATTCCTAGGACCTTCAGATTTTCACAAGTTGCAACTTTTAGCCTCCTAGTTCTAAATTTATCTCTGTTCCAGTTTTTAATATAGTTTGACAGTCCATTTTCAGATCTGAACTTGCATTCCCCATTTTCCCTCAAGGTGAGTACATTCATCTCTTTTCCATTTCATAGCACTTACTTTGATATATAGATTAGACTCCTTGCATGAGTATTTACTTTACTTGCATTTCATCCTTCACATCACATTTAATCAAACACTTAACAACTAAAATAGGAAAGAATAAGAAAGAGCAAGAGATCTTTGAATAGATTGTTGTCATAACTGATGCAAAATTTGATTGAGTGTTGATTGATATAGGTTTTATGACATGAAGATTAGTTATGAAGTTGTCATGATGTCAACTAAGTACTTTGTTGGTTGACAGTGAGTTGATAAGTGTTTGAGTTGCTAAATCCTATGTGTAGTGAGTATGTGAAGGAATTGGAGTGTACGGTCGGAGAGGAAGACTTAATGATATTTGTGATGTTGTATGTATGATTGTAGTGCATGAAAATAAGTATTTAAAGAGTTTATGATTGATTGAAGTGCACCAGGGTAGACATAAGAACAAAAAGTTATATGCACTGAATGATTTGATTGTTCTATCAAATTAGTATGGATCCAAGTGTTGTGGTCATGATATATTTATCTTGACTAGGATATGTTAGTGATACTATGATCACTACAAGATTGGAGTACTGCAAGGAATCATTTCAGTTGACATAAGATCACTTTGAGCTAGATAGCAAAATGTTTGAAAAGGTTTAAATAGTTTATGCTAGATTGGCGAATAGTGATGGTGGTTGTGATCAGTTGTGGTGGATCTCTTCTTGATCCAGGTGGCATGGTGACATGAAACAATAGATTTTTAATGATGATTTGTAGTTTCATTCTTTTAGGTGATCAAATCTATCAATTTTTGGAAGCATGTTGGGGAAGTCAAACAAAGTTTCACTTTTCTTGTTTCAAATTGATGTTCGATGCATCTTGTGGCTGACTTAAATTTGTAATTGACTATCCTAGATTGATAATATATTTTAGGGCTCAAGGATCGAGCATGAATGATTGAAATTCAATTGTAATATGTTTTTTAAATTAGGTAAGGCCTTAATGAACATGTAATGTATTTATATGAAAATTACTGAATTATGAAAGTGTAGATCATGGATGTGAAGGTGCGGTCGAGTGAAGAGTGAAGATTGTCTGCAAGAGAAGTAATGCTTGTTCTTAATTGGATATGAAAAAGTAGAGAAGTGATAAAACAAGATCATTGTACTTTTTGAATCCTAATAGGTTCTGCAATAAAATCCCTTAAACCGGGTAGATCCTAACAGGTCTGAAATTGTAAATCTTTTGACTAGGTGGCTCTTTAATTAGGGTTTGAAATCCTTTAACAGGGTTACTCCTCATAGATTAAAGCTCCTAATAGGGTTAGAGGTTAATACCTTAACCAAATGATTCCTAATAGGGTCGAGTTCTCCTAACCAAACATCATTGTAAGCTCCTAACAGGGCTAGACCTTTAACAGGGCACACTTCAAAAGAGTGTAGATTACTAGTGGGTGCTAATCACCACCATGGTTTTTACCCTTAATCAGGGTTTCCATGATAAAAATAATGGTGTCACTTTGTTTCATATTTGAATGGATGGTTGGTTAATTTGTTTAATGCATGCATGAATTTCAAAGTTGATAAATATGGTTAATGTTGTTGAATGAATTGTGAAAAGTTTTAGATCTTATAGATTACTGATTCACCCCCCCCCACCCCCTCAATTGTCTTGGACCTTATAGTATTAAAAATTGGTATAAGAGCTCTTGGTCCTCTTTGTGTTAAGGTTAAAAAATTGAGAAAAATATCCAATAATGAAGAAAGAAGGTCATAAGTTTAGAAGAGATAACTACACACTATGGAGTGACTATATGAAGATCTATCTAAAAGGTATGGGGACACAATTATGGAATCATGTTATGACCAAATATGTTGTTCCTATTGGGACTCTTACTATAGATCAATTGAAGGAGGGACAAGAGAATATGAAAGCATTGGAGGCTATAGTAAGTACTCTATCTGACATTTAATATATTGATATACATGGTTTAGAGACTACTGATGAGGTTTGGGAAAAGCTTAAACTAATCTATGGTAGAGACAAGCATGTGCAAAAAGCTAGGGTAGATAGTCTGAAGGGAAAATATGATGACATGAAAATGGTTGAAGGAGAAAACATTTCTCTATATGGTAAAAGGATAGAAGATGTTGTTGGTACTATCAAGAGTTTTGATGGTACCATTGAAGAAGAAGATGTGCTAAGTAAAATGTTGAGGACTCTGCTACCTTCTTATGCCATTAGAGTTTCTTCCATCCTTGAATTGAGAAAAATAGTTAATGTCTCTATTGATGGTTTGATTGGTAAGCTTACTAATTTTGAGTTGAGTAACTTTTATAATAGTATTCCTAGAGTTGAATCAAATTTTAAGGTGTCTTTGTCATTAGCATTAGAGAAAAAGAGAAAATAGATAAGTCATGAATCTATCTGCATGTCAATTTATTCTAGGGAATTTGAATCTATTTTGGATGATGAAAAGAAGCAAGTGGAACTTGAAGCATTACTTGCAAGGAGACTTCCTAGAGGTACCAGTAAGTACAAAGGAACATTACCTTTGAAGTGTTTCTCATGCAATAAGATATGACATATTGTTGTTAGGTGTCCTAATGGCAAGTAGAAGTAAAAGTTTAGAAGATTCAAGGAAAAAGGAAAGAAATAATGCTATGTTGTAGTAGATGAAGGTGTAACTAATGAGGAGTTAGAATACAATAAAGAAGAGAAGATAGTATTTGTTTCAGTGAAAAAGGATGCTACAAAAGGTGAAAAGGCCTTACTCTCTCACATGGATCAAACCAATGAATGGGTCATTGATAGTGGTTTCTCTCATCACATGACTAGTGATAGAAGTAAATTCATTAAGCTTGAATAATTTGATGGTGGTGTGGTTAGGTTTGGTAACAATAAAACCTACTGGGTAAAAGGAAAAGGTAAAATTTCTTTGAATGGTAAGAGAAATGGCGATGATGTTTACTTTGTAGAAGGTCTAACACATAAATTTTTGAGTGTGGGTCAGTTGAATGACAAAGGTTATAGAGTTGAGCTCATATAATGTGTATGTAGGATACTTGGAAGATCAGGTGATTTGATTAAAACTGGTAGGTAGACTAGAGGTAATTTATTCCATTTGAATACTACTATAAACAATTGTTTGATTGCTAGAGTTGAGGATAGTTGGCTGTTGAGTAAAAGGTTTTGTGATGTGAAATTTGATAGTCTTGCCAAAGTTATTAAGATGAATGTAGTTAGAGGTTTTCCACAATTAGTTAAACCAAAAAACATGATGTGTAAGGAATATCAATTGGGTAAGTTAACTAGTTCTACTTTCAATAGTAAGTCTTTTCATCTGAGAATATACTGGATTTAGTGCATACTGATCTTTGTGGCTGTATGAGGATAAAAATTTATTATGGTGATAAATATTTCATATTTTTTACTAATGATTACTCAAGGATGATGTGGACGACTTTCATAAAGGATAATTTTGAAGCTTTCTACAAGATCAAATCTTTCAAAGCACTTTTTGAGAATGAAATAGGTAAAATATTGAAGTTCTTAAGGTTTGACAAAGGAGGAGAGTTTACTTCATCAGAGTTTGTCCAATACTATGAGGAGAATGGAATCAAAAGGTAGATGTATGCACCTACAAATCCACAATAGAATGGTGTTTCTAAAAGGAGGAACATAACCATAATGAATGCAGCCAAAAAAATGATGATTCAAGGTGCGGTACTTAATATATATTGGAGAGAAGCCATTAGCACCACAGTGTACACATTAAACTAGGTACAAGTGAAGAAAGGAACCAGTAAGACACCTTATGAATTATGGTATGGTCATTCACCTAGTGTTAAATATTTAAAAGTTTTTGGTAGTAGATTGTATATCAATAGAGATGATTTCATTGGCAAGTTTGATCCTAAGAGTGATGCAGGTATTTTCTTGGGATATTTGACTAAAATAAAGGCCTATAAGTGTTTCAATAAAAGGAATAACAAGATGGTTGAAAGTGTGAATGTGAAGATAGATGAATATCTAGATAAATATGATGAAAAAACAATCAAGAACCACAAAATGATCAAGAATTTGTGTATGTGCAACTATAAGAGAAACAAACTCTTGAAAAAAACAATGAGGAAGAAGTGGTTCAATCGGTGGAAAAAGAAGAAGAAGCACCTAGACTTGAGCTGATTATTCCAAGGTATCTGAAATTAAATATTTATATTGATTAGATCATTGGTAATTAAGATCCAAGAGTACAAACTAGAAGGAAGATTAGAGAAAGTACATGTTTGATTTCAAAGTTTAAGCCTAAAAATATGAAGGAATCCTTGAAGAGTGAAGACTAGATAAAAGAATTGGAAGAAGAACTTGATCAGATTGAGAAGAATGACACACAAAAACTTGTTCCTAGACCAACAAAAAATAATGTGATTGGTACAAAGTGGGGTTTTAGGAACAACCCGAATGAAGATGGGGAAGTGGTTCTCAATAAGGCAATACTTGTGTCTAAGGGATATGCACAAGAGGAAGGACTGGACTATGGAGAGACATTTTCTAGATTGATAATATATTTTAGGGCTCAAGGATCAAGCGTGAATGATTTAAATTCAAATGTAATTTGTTTTTTAAATCAGGTGAGGCCTTAATGAACATGTAATGTATTTATATGAAAATTAGATTGAGAAGAATGACACAAAAACACTTGTTCCTAGACCAACAAACAATAATGTGATTGGTACAAAGTGGGTTTTTAGGAACAACCCGAATGAAGATGGAGAAGTGGTTCTCAATAAGGTAAGACTTGTGTCTAAGGGATATGCACAAGAGGAAGGACTGGACTATGGAGAGACATTTTCTCCTATGGAAAGACTTGAAGGGGAAATAATTTTACTTGTTTATGTTTCTTATAAGAAGTTTAAATTTCTTCAAATGGATGTGAAATCTTCTTTTCTAAATGGGATTCTTGAAGAAGAGGTTTACATAGTGAAACTGGATGGGTTTGCATTGGCAAAGGATAAGGATATGGTGTGCAAGATGCAAAAGGCATTGTATGGACTAAAAAAAGCACCTAGAGCATGGTATGAAAGATTACACTCTTATCTCATCAAGATTGGTTTCATAAGAACAAGTGAAGATAAAAATGTGTACTTTAAGGTTGAAGGTGATAAAATACTATTAGCTAAAGTGTTTTTGGATAACATAATCTTTGGAGGAGATGATGAAATGGGTTTGGTATTTGTTGCAGATATGAAGGAGTTTCAGATGTCAATGATAGGAGAAATTAAGTTCTTTATTGGATTGTAGATTTCACAACTAAAGGATGGTATCTATATTAGTCAATCCAAGTACATAAAGGAAGTATTGAAGACTTTTGGGATGGAAGATTCCAAGCCAATTGGAACCCCCATGTTGATAGGATGAAAAATATCTAAGGATGATGAGTCAAATGTGGTGGATGCAACTCTATACAAAGCCATGATTGGTAAATTACATTATGTTATTCATAGTAAACCATACATTGCACAAGAAGTTGGTATAGTGGCCAAATTTCAAGCTAATCCTAAGGAATCTCACATGGTAGTAGTGAAGAGAATGTTCAAGTACTTGAAAGGGAAATAAGACTATGGTCTTTGGTATGCTCACAAAGGTGATTTCTCTTTGAGTGTTTTTATTGATGGAAGTATGGCAGGAAACATTGATGATAGAAAGAGTACAAGTGGAGGAGCATTATTTATAGGAGGAAGAATTGTGTCATGGAAAAGTAAGAAGAAGAACTACATCTCCCAATCGATTGCAGAAGATGAGTATGTAGCAGTAGATATCAATTGTACACAAATTTCATGGGTGGAGCATATCCTAGAAGGTATCAAAGAGAAGGTAACTAAAATAGTGACTATATTCTATTATAATAATAGTGCAATCAACATTTCAAAGAATCCAGTGTGGCATTCGAAGACAAAGAATATTGCAATAAAGTATCATTTCTTAAGAGAGAAAGTGTAGGAAAAGGTAGTCAAGTTGGAATATGTCCCAACCAAGGAGCATCTAGTAGATGTATTCATCGAGCCATTACCTAAAGATACTTTTAAGTATTTGAGAGGTAAGTTAGGGGTTATTCCCCTATCTAAATGAAACCAAGATACTATTATAATAATCAATCCAGTGGAATCATTGAATATATTTCACTATTAGGTTGATGTTAAAGGAGACTACTCCTTAGGGGGAGTAGTTAGAGGCAAAGAAAGATGTTGTACCAATAGGTGACCTATGTGGTGCATTTGGTATTATAGTCAAAGGGGGAGAAGAGAAAATAAGTCAGGTATTGGGGAGAAGAATACCAAAAGAAAAAAATGAAGACACAAGGGGAGAAGACCAGGAAGATCAAGACAAGAAGTTTGGTGCATCAACTAAGGTGGAGAAGTTGTTATCAGATCAATATGGTGTTTCCATCAATGCAAAAGGGGGAGATTATTGGCATAACTAATATAGAGGTTGATTAGTACATGTTTCATGATAGGAAGATTAGTTATGGTGTTTACATTGATTTAAACTAAGTACTGTGTTGGTTGACAATGAGATGATAAGTGCTTGAGTTGCTGAATACTATGTGCTATGAGTATGTGAAGGAATTGGACCAGTGTACGGTCAGAGAGGAAGAATCAATGATGTTTGTAGAGAGCTATGATCAATTGAAGTGAAATAGGGTAGACAAAAGAACATACAATGATAGACAATGTATGATTTGATTTTTCTATCAAATCAGTATGGATCCAAGTGTTGTGGTCATGATATGTTTATCTTGACTAGGATATGGGAGTGATCCTATGATCACTACAAGATTGGAGTACTACAAGGCATCATTTTAGTTGATAGAAGAACACTCTATGCTAGATAGAAAAATGTTTGAACAAGTTTGAACAGTTGATGTTATATCAGTGAGTAGTGATGATAAAGTCAATTACGGTGGATCTCTTTATGATCTAGGTGACATGGTGATGTGGCATAAAATATTTGTAATGATGGTTTGATATTTTATTGTTTGAGATGATTAGATCTATCATGTTTTGGAAGCATGTTGGGGAAGTCAAATAAAGTTTGAATATTCTTATTTCAAATTGATGTACTATGCATCTTGTGGCCGACTTGAGTTTGTAATTGAATATTATAGATTGATAATACTTTTTAAGGGACAAGAATCAAGTGGGAATGATTGAAACTCAAATGTAATACATTTTATAAGTAGGATAAGGCCCTAATGAACATGTAATTATTTATATGAAAATCAATGAATCATGCAAGTGTAGATCATGGATGCAAAGGTGCGGCTGAGTGAATAGTGAAGATTATCTGTAAGAGAATAAGTGTTTGTGCTTAATGGATCTGAACAAGAAGAGGATAAATGCTACACCCAGATCATTGTACTTTTTTAATCCTAACAGGTTCTGCAAGAAAATTCCTTAATTAGGTAGACCTTAATAGGTATGAAATTATAAATCCTTTAACCATGTGGCTCTTTAATTAGGGCTTGAAATACTTTAGCATGGTTACTCCTAATAGAGTAAATATCTAAATAGGGCTAGAGGTAAATCCATTAACTAGATGATTCCTAACATGGTCTTCTCCTAATTGGGCATCATTGTAAGATCCTAACAAGGCTAGGCCTTTAGCATGGTGTACTTCAGAAGAGTGAAAATTATTAGTGGGTACTAATTCCTAGTGTGGTTTTTACCCTTGATCAGGGTTTCCATTATAAAAATAATGGTTTCACTTCATTGCATATTTGAATGACTATTTGGTTACTTTTTTTATTGCATGCATAAAGTTCAAAGTTGATGAATGTGGTTAATGATGTTGAATGAATTGTGAATTTTTTTTAGATTTCATAAATTACTGATTTACCCCCCCTCTCAGTAATCTTTGACCTTATATTATTAACATAGACACCCCTAAAAGGACTTATATTTTTCATTAGCACGAGGCTACATCTATTTGAGTTGTGCTAATATGATTTGGGTCCTCCCAAGGGTCACATTTGAAGGCCCCTTTCTTTTTATCCTTCTTCCCCAATGTACATATAACTTGGTGGTCTAAAAACATTGGATCACCATTTAATATGTTACAGTAATGTTCTTATCTTATGTATGACCTATCTATGGGTCCTGTGGTAATGTGGTATGGAGTTTCCTTATGTGTGACCTATCTTTTGGGTCTAGTGCTAGTATGTTGAGACCTATTGAATATATGAAGATTGGTTTTTGTATTTAAGTTGACATGTTTTCTTAGGTTGACTCATTTGTATTGTCTCACATATATGTATATATAACAAAATATCCTTTTTATCCATATACATGAGTATGGATGTTATAATGAATACATTGTGGTGAAGTATGCAAGAAGAGTAAGAGGTGCGAAGGATAATAGTGAAGGTGTAATCACCTGAAAATGGACAAAGATAATTAAATAACAAAATCAAAGAAAATCAAAGCAAATCAAGGCGAATCCATGAAAAAATCAAAGTAATTGAATTGAATCAAACATTTAGCCAATCAAAATGAAAATCAAGTCTTAATTCAAGATGAATCAAAATTGAGAGTATTTTAATCAAGTTAAATCAAATTGAAGTGCAATTAATTCTATTAATTGTATAGTTTTGAATTAAATCAAATTCAACCCATTCAAGGGGTACATGGCTAAATAAATCAACTTAAATCAATTAATAAATCCTAATTTCTCTCAACAACCCAAAAGGGGAGGAAAATCAATCAACCAATAGGATTTGAGAAGTGCATTCACATGGATCAAGCCAAATTCAATCTCAATCACTCAAAGTGAAAGAGCATCTTGTCCATTCATCTTTTCTTCTTGTCCCAAGCTTTGAGGACACAAAATTTGCATTGTCTTAAAAGGGTGGAACCAAAGACTCAACTCAAGCTTAATCATGATCAACACAACTACACCCCCTACCCTTGCATAAATCTATAAAAGGAAGACCAAAGTCAATCATAACTCATAACCACACATTTGAGAATTGCATAGAACCTCTTACATTTTATAGCTAGAAAGGCATTTTAAGAGCAATTTAACATTTCAATTTGAACTAATTGTTAGCTTTAGCTTAATCTTTATCATTTCTCATTCTAGGACTGTCATTAATGGTAGCTTGCTTAGAGCTTCTATTAACACTCTTAGATAGAGAGCCATAGGATGCTTAATTGATCTTTCATTTGCTAAATAGTTGCTATATTGTGGTTTATTTAGTTTCTATTTCATTTATTGCTCAATACTAATTCTATGAAGGTACTAAACCTTGTACACAGAAGGTAGATGAAATATAGTGGTAGGAAGAAGTATTTGGTATTATAGATATTGTTGAAGGTTGGTAGAAGGTTCCTAACTAGATCTACCACAAATAGTTCTTATTGTCCTCTTAATTAGAATTTTCTTCATGCATATATAGATGCAACTTTACTAGTTCACATTTTGTCTACATAAGATTATTTTTTAATTAGTAATTTAGTATCATGGTAGTTATCCCAATCAATAGTGAGCATTACTTGTAGTTAGTAGCATAGTAGTGAACCTTTGTAAAAATCACCTTAACCAGTGTCACCTTAATCAATGTTTATATTCATGAGAATTAGTTTTTCCACTGTCTTTTCCATCTCAGGTTTCTATGTTAATTATTGTGCTCACAGTGTATGATCTTTATGTACTTATATGTTCATATCTATTTTGATTATTTGATTAATTTAGTAGATTTCTCTAGATTATTTAAGTTTAAGAAAAATATTTAATAATAACCAATTCACCCCCCCTCCCCCTACTCTTAGTTATCCAAACTATTCAATAATTGGTATTAGAGCTTGGTCCCTTTTAGATAGAGCTTAACTTCTTGAGGGAGATCTTTGAAGTTAGAATATATGGTAGGAGATTATTACTTTGATGAGCATCTGAAGACAATGTTGGATGAAATGGAATGCACTAAATCTAAAAATGAGGAATTGAAAGAGAACATGAAGGAAGCTAATGTTTGTATCTTCAAGCTGAGGGAGAAGATCTAAATGTTAGGATTAAGTAATACTGAGAGGGGGGGGGTGAATCAGTATTACATCACTTTATTTTTAACTTAAACCAATTTCAAATAAATCATATGAATGCTGAAATGAAAAGAACATAAACACATAACGCATAATTCATAACACCATTATTTTTTTTCGAGGAAACTCTGGCCAAGGGAAAACCCTAGTGGGGATGGTACCCACAACTATGCACTAAAATATAGAATCCCTATTAGGAGATCTAGCCCTGTTTGGAGCTGAGTATTACATAGTACATTTCCTTGTTAGAGGAATAGAAAACCTATTAGGGGTATACAAAAACCATGTTAAAGGTGTGGTAAGATTACAACTCTTACAATCAAAATTTTGTTACAAAAGTGTTCTTCACTAGTGAACAATACAAGCATCTTCTATGCTTTGATAGTTCCAATTATGATTCACAATAGCCTCTATTAATCATTGATCTCACATCTGATATTAGTTATCTCTAATATCCCAAATTTGTATCCATCATATCATCACCTCTATCACACTTATCACTTCCATAAAATACTCTATACTTATACCAATTCTACCATCTAGTCAGCTCTCAAATATAATACAAAACATAATAATTATTTATACAAATGATAAATAATGAGTCAAAAATACAAATTATTTATATTACCAAAGTGTCAGCAATATACAACCTTCATCTAACTTAGCACATTACCATTCCATCTAGCCTTCCCTTAATCATCGCGACTGTTCATATGCCATGTTTCACTATTCCTCTGTCATCACATGCCTTCATAACACTGTAACTTACTGATATCAATACCAAAACATGTGTGACCTTAACTGAAGCTTATACATACCCCAAAATGTCTTCCTATAATTTTTCAATCCATAATATATCAAATACCATCTTCACTGACCAAAACAATACTGTACTATATTGTAACTCTGATTCTGTACTTAGTCATTTTCATGACTGTGTCTCTAACACTTATACTCACTTCATGTGATCAATCTATCATATGTATTTCCATAAATGAAAACCCTCAAGTGATCCATAGTGCTCTCAAAATATCACTTTCCAACAATCTCTCCCTTTAGCATTGATGGCAACACTTAGCGAAAAATGACTAAGTCTCAAAACACTATCTTCCTTCTACTTCTCTATATACACATTCTTTTTTATTTACAATTTTCTCTCTCTTTTTTTAAATTTTATTTACTTCTTCTCCTCTTCTCATTTTTCTCTTCTCTTCTTCTCCCGCTTTGACATTAATGGAAAAGGTACTTACAAAACATCAAAATCTTAATCATATATGACTTAGTGCTTACTCACCAGATTCAGAATGTCTTGGAAGGAGTCTTCCAAGGTCTCCAATTCATCATTCCATGACTTAATCAATAGTTCACTAACATGGATCAGTCCATTCAATGCATAAGATGTAGTCTCTTCTTCCTTCAACTCAGTGGGTACAAAGTTTGTCATTGATCCCTCAATATTCTCCATCTATGTGAGATGAGCTTCAAGAATTGATAGCTTGGGAGTATTAAATTTTTTAGCAAACCAAATATTTCCACTACTCTCCCTTTCTTTGTATCCAAGACATTTACTTTGTCCAATATCTTGGATTTCTTCTTATCCATTTCAAACACAGTTTGTGAAGAGGTTTCACAACTGTCCATTATTATATCCAATGAAGCCCTGTCATTGGCTATGATATCTTCAATATTCTTTATGTGTCTACTGGGATTTAAGCAATAACTATAGAGTTTTCTTCCTTGTACCACATAGTTTTTGGCATTAATTATGGTTTCTTTTAGAATGCCCAAGTCGCATGAGATGGATTGGAAAACTTCCTTCAACTTCTTTTCTAAGTATCTGTTCTCAGCCTTATTCTGATGCAGGAGCATCCTGGGTGTAAGAGCAATCTTGCATCACCCAAAAATATTTTTGTTTTTATATTCAATAAGGGTTATTTTGTGCAGAGCTGCTATTCATGGAAAGTTACTATTTTTGGTAATTTTTGTATGTGCTCAGAATGATCTTATTTCTTTCTTGGAGGTTCATTTTGGTCATATAAGTCTGCCAGTAAAGTTTCATTGCCAGATCAAGTGTATATTGGAAGATATTGAAGATTTTCGGTATTGGCAGCAGGGTACAGAGACTTTGAACTCAGTTTTGAAGGCTTTAGAAGCCCCGGATGAGGTCAAAAATTTGGGTGACGGGCGCTTGCGCTGGTCAAGCCTGTAGAGTGCTTCGTGGTGTTTTCGAAATGGGGTTATAATAGCCGAGCGGGTCAACTGGTGATGACTTATGGTCTTCGGAAGTTGGGCCACCTGAAATGGCGGAAAATAATTTTCTTCAAAATTTTTGTTCGGGTTTCAAAGGTCATCTTGAGCCGACTATGATGTAATAAAATGTAAAATAAAATAATTCTAAGTTGGTCGGCCTTATTGGCTAAAATTCTGGAACCTTCCCAGGCGGTGGAAAATTGCCTATATAAGGAAGGCTGTATTATTGTCTTAGGCAGTTCAGAATAGTTCTGGGTAGTAGATCTGGGTATTGATTCGAGGCTTTGTCCTACAGAATATTGTAAGGGAATGCCCATGTGGCTTTGCATATTGTAATTCTGAAAGTTTGTAATTCCACATTTGTGGAGATAATAAGAAGCCAATTTTCTGTTCTTGCATATTGTTGTTGTTTCTCTATTTCTGTTATGTGTTTGTGGTATTAAGGGGAGCACCCTTCATCAAGTGGTATCAGAGCAGGAGTTCTTGAGTGTGTAAACAGATCGCTGACTGTGAGGCAGTTTGCACCAGGACCGTGGCTAGGGTTTCAGTGCGCATCGCAAAAATGCCTCCACGAAGGGAACGTGGCGGAAGAGCTGGTGTTGTAACACCTGAGGTTAGAGAGCTGCAGAGACAAGTGCGAGCATTGCAAGAAGAGATTCGTAGAGGAATGAATCTTAATGTCAGAGATGAAAGCGAGGATGAAGCCGAAGAAGAATATCAAGAAGGAGAAGTTGAAATTGTGAACCATGAGGAAGAAAGACTTTTTCGGGCGATTTCCAAGATTGGGAAAAGACCTAAGATTGAGGTTCC
This sequence comes from Chamaecyparis obtusa, assembly GCA_027943335.1. NCBI lineage: Eukaryota > Viridiplantae > Streptophyta > Pinopsida > Cupressales > Cupressaceae > Chamaecyparis > Chamaecyparis obtusa. The sequence goes on along the minus strand of BSBK01011673.1, from coordinate 607,196 downwards.
TACATTTTCTGGAAATCTTAACCCAGAGGAATTGATCGACTGGATCAATGAATGTGAGGAATATTTTGAGTATGAAGATGTTGAGGATCCTGATAGGGTCAAATTTGCGAAGGCCAGACTGAAAGGTCATGCGAAGATCTGGTGGCAAGAAATTCAATTGGAGCGAAATAGAAGAGGGAAAGATAAAATCACAAGATGGGATCGGATGGTGGATAAATTGAAGCGACAGTTCATTCCTGTTGATTATGAGCTTGATCTACTAAAGAAAATGCAAAGTTTGAAGCAAGCAGGAAGATCTGTTCAGGAGTATACAGAGGAGTTCTATTGACTTCTCATCAGAACAGGCCATGCAGAAGCTGATAAGGAGAAAGTTGCCCGATACCTTAATGGGTTAAGGCCAAGCATTCAGGAGGAGCTGAATCTAGTTCGAATAAACAGTATTGAGGAGGCATACCAGTTTGCCCTAAAAGTAGAGGAAAAGCTGAACAAGAAGTTTGAGAGCAGACAAAACGGAAGAGGTCGCGGTGGATGATCTGGTGGATGGTCATATGGTGGCCGAAATGAAGATCCGAAAAAGAAGGATGAGGCTAGTAGCAGTCAGAATCAGCGAGGAAATAATTCCAATCGCTTCCAGGATCAGAATAATAGAGATCAAAGAGGAAGAGGAAGAGGACAAGGATCTGGAAGAGGTGGCTTCCGTGGAACATGTTTTCACTATGGAGAAGAAGGTCATAGGGCATTTGAATGTCCTCAGCGCCAAGGCAGAACAGACAGGAGAAATGAAGGCCAGGCCAGAATTGCACATGTAGATGAAGATGCCAGATCATCAAATTCTGAAGATGCTGAAAGAGGAGAAACGTTGATTAACAGAAGAGTCCTGTTGAGTGGTGAGAATGAACCTGAGCAAAGGAGGAGCTTGTTTCGCACCAGGTGCAAGTGTGAAGGTAAATGTTGTGATGTGATTATCGATAGTGGAAGCACTGACAATTTGGTGTCAGAAGAGATGGTGACAAAGTTGAAGCTGAAGAGACAAAAACACCCACATCCATATCGGATTGCCTGGGTACAGGATGACCACAAGGTCATGGTCAATGAACAATGCCTGGTGAAGTTCAAGATTGGCGGATACCAAGATGAGGTATTGTGTGATATCATATCTATGGATGCATGTCATATGTTGTTGGGTAGACCATGACAGTTTGACAGATGTGCTGTACATGATGGCCGTGCGAATACCTATTCCCTGACAAAGGATGGAGTGCGACATAAGCTAAAACCATTGAAGGAGACTGAAGAAAAGGTATGTGGTAATGCAAGAATAACATTTGTTGATGGAAGGAAATTCCTAGATGGTATGAGGCATGAGCATGTATGTTTTGCTTTAATTCCAAAAGTTGGTAAAGAAGAAGTAGAGGATGTACCTGTAGAGGTTGCAGATTTGTTGAATGAGTTTCAGGATATTGTATCTGATAATGTACCTGATGGATTACCACCGGTAAGGAAGATCAGTCATCAGATGGATTTGATTCCAGGAGCCAGTTTTCCAAACAAGGCAGCACATAGAATGACACCAGCAGAAAGTGAAGAGTTGAACAGACAAGTACACGAGTTATTGCAGAAGGGGTTGATTCGAGAGAGTCTGAGTCCCTGTGCTGTACCTACGGTATTAGCACCAAAGAAGAATGGAGAATGGAGGATGTGTATAGATTCTAGGGCAATAAACAAGATCACAATCAAGTACAGGTTTCCATTGCCACGAATGGATGATATTATGGACTGTTTGAGCGGAGCTGTGTATTTCTCAAAGATAGATCTAAAGAGTGGATATCACCAGATTCGGATCAGAGAAGGAGATGAATGGAAGACTGCCTTCAAGACAAAGGAAGGACTATATGAGTGGTTAGTCATGCCTTTTGGGCTAACCAATGCACCGAGCACTTTCATGCGGCTCATGAATGAGGTTCTGAAAGAATTTCTGGGTAAGTTTGTCATTGTTTACCTAGATGATATTCTGATCTTTAGTAAGACATTGGAGGAGCATATGATGCATATTCGTATGGTATTTGAGAAGCTGAGAGAAGAGAAATTGTTGATTAATTTGAAGAAGTGCAGTTTTGTGAAGAAAGAGTTGGTGTATTTGGGGTTTGAAGTTTTAGGAGAAGGTCTAAAAATGGACCTAGAGAAGGTACAGGCTATCCTTGAATGGCCTACTCCAAGGAGTGCTACTGAGGTAAGATCTTTTCATGGTCTAGCTAGCTTTTACAGAAAGTTTATCAGAAATTTTAGCAGTATTTGTGGACCCTTGACTGAAACAATGAGAGAGGATAGAAAAGAGTTTAAGTGGACTAATGGGGCAGAAAAGAGTTTTCAATTGTTGAAACAAAAAGTTACAGAACAACCTATTTTAGCACTTCCAGATTTTAATAAGGTGTTTCAAGTAGATTGTGATGCTAGTGGTACTGCAATAGGAGCTGTTATGAGCCAAGAAGGTAAACCTATTGCTTATTTCAGTGAGAAGTTGAATGATGCCAAGAGAAAATATTCTGTTTATGATCAGGAATTTTATGCTATAGTTCAAGCATTAAAGAAGTGGAGACACTATTTGCTTCCTAAGGAGTTTGTTTTGTATACTGATCATCAAGCTTTGCAATATTTGAATAGTCAAAGAAAGTTGAATCAAAGGCATTTGAAATGGGTTGAATTTTTGCAGAGTTATACATTTTTTTTGAAACACAGGAGTGGAAAGTCTAATAGGGTTGCAGATGCTCTTAGCAGAAGGCAACTACTACTGACAGAAATGTAGATTGAAGTGGTTGGGTTCAAGGAGCTCAAGAATTTGTATCCAGAGGATCCTGATTTTGGTGAAGCTTGGAAAGCTTGTAAAGAACCTGTTACTCTAGACAGGACAAAATGGTTGGATTTCATCATCCAGGATGATATGCTATTCAGAGGGAGTCAGTTGTGCATTCCATGAAGTTCTATGAGGGAGAATCTCATCAAGGAGAAGCATAGTGGAGGATTGGCTGGATACTTTGGTCGTGATAAAACCCTTGCTTTGGTTGGTGAGAATTATTATTGGCCACAATTGCAGCAAGATGTGAAGAAGTTTGTACAGAGTTGCAGAGTATGTCAGATGGCGAAAGGAGTGAAGCAGAATACAGGGTTGTATCAGCCATTACCTATACCAGAGAAGCCTTGGGAGGATATCAGTATGGACTTTGTTCTTGGTTTACCGAGGACACAGCGGGGACACGATTCAATTTTTGTGGTAGTTGACAAATTTTCAAAGATGGCACATTTCATTCCCTGCAAGAAGACTAATGATGCTGTTCATGTAGCAGAATTGTTTTTCAGAGAAGTAGTGAGACTTCATGGTTTGCCAAAGACCATAGTTTCAGATCGGGACACTAAGTTTGTTGGATATTTCTGGCGTACATTGTGGAAGAAGTTGAAGACAGATTTGAAGTTTAGTTCATCACATCATCCACAGACTGATGGACAAACAGAGGTGGTGAATAGGAGTTTGGGAAATTTGCTGAGATGTTTGGTTGGAGATAAGCCAACAGGATGGGATTTGATTTTACCACAGGCAGAATTTGCATACAATAATTCTGTCAACAGGAGCACTGGTAAATCACCATTCTAGATTGTATATGGAAGTAGTCCAAGAAATGCATCTGAATTGAGGAAGATAGATAAAGGAGAAATAAGTAGTGCTGAAGCTGAGGATTTTACAGAACACTTGAAGAACATCCATGAGGAGGTGAGGAAGCATATTACCAAGATGAACACACAGTATAAGGCTAAGGCAGATGAGAAAAGGAGGTATAAAGAATTTCAAGTTGGTGATGAAGTCATGGTTCATTTGCGGAAGGAGTGGTTTCCAGTTGGTACATATAACAAGCTGAAAATGAAGAAGTTTGGACCATGCAGGATATTGAAGAAACGTGATTCAGGAAACGCATATGAGGTAGAATTGCCTACTGAGCTGAATATTTCACCAGTGTTTAACATTTCAGATCTGACAGAGTATCATGAGGGAGGTGTTGAAGATGAGATCACAGCAGCACAGTGGAGTATTCCAGCAACTAGTTCAGACACTAAGGAGATCGAAGATATACTGGACAGTCGTATTGGCAGAAGCACAAGGAACAGGACATATGAAGAGTATTTGGTCAAATGGAAAGGATGACCTATTGAAGATTCATCATGGCTAACAAAGGAGGAGGTTAACCGTCTTGGTTTTCCTCTGCACACCTGAGTCGTGACAAGGTCACTTCTCAAATTACCCTGGGTGTCTGATGCAGGAGCATCCTGGGTGTAAGAGCAATCTTGCATCACCCAAAAATATTTCTATTTTTATATTCAATAAGGGTTATTTTGTGCAGAGCTGCTATTCATGGAAAGTTACTATTTTTGGTAATTTTCGTATGTGCTCAGAATGATCTTATTTCTTTCTTGGAGGTTCATTTTGGTCATATAAGTCTGCCAGTAAAGTTTCATTGCCAGATCAAGTGTATATTGGAAGATATTGAAGATTTTCGGTATTGGCAGCAGGGTACAGAGACTTTGAACTCAGTTTTGAAGGCTTTAGAGGCCCCGGATGAGGTCAAAAATTTGGGTGACGGGCGCTTGCGTGGGTCAAGCCTGTAGAGCACTTCGTGGCGTTTCCGAAATGGGGTTATAATAGCCGAGCGGGTCAACTGGTGATGACTTATGGTCTTCGGAAGTTGGGCCACCTGAAATGGCAGAAAATAATTTTCTTCAAAATTTCTGTTCGGGTTTCAAAGGTCATCTTGAGCCGACTATGATGTAATAAAATGTAAAATAAAATAATTCTAAGTTGGTCGGCCTTATTGGCTAAAATTCTGGAACCTTCCCAGGCGGTGGAAAATTGCCTATATAAGGAAGGCTGTATTATTGTCTTAGGCAGTTCAGAATAGTTCTGGGTAGTAGATCTGGGTATTGATTCGAGGCTTTGTCCTACAGAATATTGTAAGGGAATGCCCATGTGGCTTTGCATATTGTAATTCTGAAAGTTTGTAATTCCACATTTGTGGAGATAATAAGAAGCCAATTTTCTGTTCTTGCATATTGTTGTTGTTTCTCTATTTCTGTTATGTGTTTGTGGTATTAAGGGGAGCACCCTTCATCATATTCTCTCCAATCTTCAATAGTGACTCAAAATGGTTGTAAAAGTTGTCCAGTACCAAGTTCAAGTTCTCTGCATCATCCTTTCCTTGAAATGTAAGAGGTGTAGGGAGTATTTTATTTACAATTTCTACTGCCATAGCGACCACCTTAACCTTCTTATCCCATTTTTGTTCTGACCTTTCCTTTTCCTTAGCAAATTCCATGAAGTATAATCTCATGAGCTCATCTTCATCCATGCTTTCCACATCAGTGCTCATTCATTTGGCCATACTTGCCAAAAATAGGGTGGAGGAGGTATCCAGTTCTTGCTTAATCTCAACTCTTGTCTCTTCTTCTTTTTCTTCTCCTATCTCTTCTTCATGTTCTTCCTCTTGCTATTTTTCCTTCTCTTGATATTTTTCTTCCTGTTTTTCTTTTGTTTTTCTTATTCTTTCTATCCTTCCTCTTCTACTGTCATTGCACTATCTAGATTTCCTTGAAATGGATCATTTACATCAAGTGAGGTGTCAAGTGTCACAAACACACTAGAAATAAAGAAGTTTGGTTTCATGTCAACTTTGCTTGTTTTTATACTATCCTCAACCATTTTAGAGCTTTCTCCAATACCCAAGGATGTAGGCTTGATGGCTTTGGGAGGTGAAGACTTCTTAGTCATGTTTCTCATAATAATTTGGTCTAATGCCTTTTGTGTGTCTTCTGTTACCTCATCATACTTTCTTTCCATTATCTTCACAAGTTTGGCCTTGGTTCTCAATAGAGGTTTGAGTTCCTTGATGATTCTTTCCCTTTCCTATATGGAGACTACATGCAACATGTCTTCAATTTCTTTACTGGAAGATCCTTCTGTCATCTTTTTCCTTACTTCCTTTAGTTTCTCCTTTGTAATTCCTTCCTTTGTAACTATGTCATCAACCATTTTATCTATTTTTCTCTTCCTTGTTCCCTTGTCCTATTCTTCTCTAACTTTTGTTGACTTTTCCTCATAGGTTCCCCATCTCTCTTTAGATGTATCATTTCTAACGCTAGGAAATTCTCAACTTTCATTGTAAGAACCTTAGAACTAACCTCATATCCCATAGGGTAGCACCATTTATTTCTAGGCTCAACTACTTCGAAACATACACAACCAGTTTCAACCATGAAACAGATTATGTCCTTGTATTTCTCAACTAACTCCTTAGGAATCTTGTATCTTCCCTTCATCTTCCTTTGAGGAATCTTAATCATTGCAAACAATTCTCCATCTACCCAGTCTTTTTTCTATCTCCTAAAGCTCTCTAATATTTTTATACCAGTAGGTACACTATCCTTCCATTCTCTAGGGTGAATTCAAGGAAATTTGTGCTCAATGTGGATATACATGTGGATCAGAAGTGAACCAAAATTGAATGCTTTTGACTTATCCTTCTTGATAATCCTCACATTCTCCAAGAATTGTTGTGCTAGGATCTCGCATAGTTTATATTTTGTGTTTTCCTTAACCATTATGTAGGCCATCATGATTACTGCCGCTGATACAGAATTGAGTCTAATACTGTAGTACAACTTATATCCTAGTAGCATTGCTACCAATCTCACATCTTGCTAAAATATGACATTCACAGTCATCTCTCTCTTATCCCATTTAGAATGAGTTAGGGTCTCTACTTGTTTCTTGATATTTTTCTCAGCTACAGGGAGGGCTCCATTATTGTCCAACCCAGTTATCTCATGAATCAATTGACTACATATCTTTACAAGCTTCTCTCCTATCCAAATGAATTGATCATGGATTCTTCTTAGTATTATTTTGAACCATTTAGTCTTGTTGAACTCATTTAGGAGGGTTATTTTAATAATTGATTGATCTTCTAGATGTTTGAACTCTTCTTTTATTTTTTCATCTGACTCTATCATCCCATCCATCTCCCCATAGATCTCTACATCCCCTCTGGTCTCATACTTACAGTGAATGTAAGCCCTAATGTCTTCAACATGTAACACGTCGTATGAGGTTTGTGAAAATTCTCCTTTTGGATCATCCTCACAAGACATAAAAGGGTGCTTCTTAAATTTGTATCTTGGCCTATCAAATACATCATAGATCACAAGTGCATCCACAACTTCTTGAAAGAGTTATATGATCTAAATACCTTTAATATGCTGAATTCTGGAACTTCTTCTCAAATTGATCACGCAATGTGGTTTCTAGGTGGATGATATGCTTCTTCACTTTGCTCTTCTTGGTCACTGATTATCAAATAGTGAGGAAATGATATGCTTTAAGGTCTCTTATCCATCACTGGTTGAGTAAGTGTATTAATCAAAGTTAGATCAACTTCGCACACTGTCCCATCAAACATAAATCTTGTGATCATAGGATATGAATCTCCAAGTGCTGTGATCACAAACATAAACTCCATAGTGTCTGTAAACACCATATTTAAGCTTGCATGAGCTCATTCCACATAATCAAGGGTTGGATATAATTTGTTATCTACATCCAATGCCCCCCCTAAGGCCATGCTTAACCTTTTAGGTCAATCTAGCAATGTTAACATCTTGCGAAGATACAGTAGCATCTATTGTCTCTCCCTGAAGTAATTCCTTATTGAAATCTTTTACCTTTCATATCTTCTCATCATCTTCATTTTCTGGTTTCTTGAAATTATTCTTGAACTCATCTATATACTCATTAAGAATTTTACCAATTGTCACCAATATTCTTCTTTATAACCATAGGTGGTGGTCCTCTTCTATTCTTCATTCCATTATACCTGCAAAAATTCACTATATGTCCTAGGTTGTTGCATTTGAAACATGTAGGTGGTCTTATATCATGATTAATATGTAACTAACAATATCTTATAGTATACCCAAATTTATTGCATTTGTAGAATGTGATCTTTGCTATTAATTCTTCTCTGATGTAATCTTTCTTATTTCTTGACTGATTAGGATTCCTACATTCTTCTTCTTATGTCCATATGCATAACAATTATAACAAAAACTAGTAAAGGGTTTGAAAGGACCTTTATTTCTGCAATCTCTTTTCACATGTCCAAGTTTGTTGCATCCAAAGCATCTACCTCTAAAAGGTTTGATTTGATCTTTAGGCTCTTCAAAAGTGGATCTATCTTCAGTCTTTGCTTCATGTGATTCATCATGAGTCTTAGAACATTCTCCTTCATTGTATCCAATTCCAGTCATTTCTCCTTTAGGTTTTTGTCTCTCTCTTTATTCATCAATTTTATCATTGCTCATGTGTAACTTTTCAATGTGCAATTTGGATTGAGTGAGTTCACCTTTTATGATCTGATTTTATTTCTCCAATTCTAGGCATTTTTTCTTTTAGTGATCAAGTTCTATCTGCATCTCTCCTATCTGTATGTTTTCTTCTTTCAGAGTCTCTTCAACTTTGTATCTTGCATCCTTTTCAACTTGAATCTCTTTATTCATCAGAAGATTAATTTTTTCTTTTGCTTGCTCCAACTTCTTTACTTGGTCTGATGTATCATTTTATGAATCCTCTTTGATCTTATCCATAAGGTCTTGTCTCTAACTTCTTGAAATTTCAAGTTGTTCCTTTAGTTTCTTAATGAAACCTTCTTCTCTTATTAATTTAAATTTTAATTCACCATTCTCAACCTTTTTCTTTGTCTAGGTCATCAAGTGCTGCTTCAAAGTTCTCTTTCAATTTTTTTGAATCCATTATGATCTCCCTTAAGCTGTTAGGCTTTCTCTCAAAGGACCAATGGCTCTAATATCAATTGTTAGCATTAAGTAATACTGAGAGGGGGGGTGAATTAGTATTACAACACTTTATTTTTAACTTAAACCAATTGAAAATAAACCATATGAATGCTGAAATAAAAAGAACATAAACACATAACACATAATTCATAATGCCATTAATTATTTTTGAGGAAATCTTGGCCAAGGGAAAACCCTGGTGGGGATGGTACCCACAACTATGCACTAAAATATCAAATCCCTATTAGGAGATCTAGTCATGTTAGGAGCTAAGTATTACATAGTAAATTTCCTTGTTAGAGGAATAGAAACCCCATTAGGGGCATACAAAAACCCTATTAAAGGTGTGGTGAGCTTACAACTTTTACAATCAAAATTCTGTTACAAAAAAGTTCTTCAATAGTGAACAATACAAGAATCTGCTATGCTTTGATAGTTCTAGTTATGATTCAAAATAGCCTATGTTAATAAATGATATCACATTGGCTATTAGTTATCTATAATATCCCAAATTCATATCCATCATATCATCACCTCTATCACACTTATTGCTTCCATAGAACACTATATACTTATATGAATTCTGCCATCTAGTCGGCTCTCAAATACAATACAAAACATAATAATTATTTATATAAATGATAAATACCGAGTCATCGATCTTATATTACCAAAGTGTCAGAAATATACAACCTTCATCTATCTTAGCATGTTACCATTCCATCTAGCCTTCCCTTAATCATCACGATTGTTCATATGTCTTGTTTCACTGTTCCTCTGTCATCGCATGCCTTCGTAACAATGTAACTTACTGATATCAATACCAAAACATGTGTGACCTTAATTGAAGCTTATACATACACTAGTACATTTGACCTTAAATTTTTACTAAACAATTCGACCATCAAATAAAAATGTTTAGGTTGGTCGCATTATAGAAGGAAAACTTTTTTTTTTTTTTTAATACATGCCCGTGTTGGTCACAATTTCGACCAACATGGTGGTAGTCAAAATTGTGACCAACACAGGCATGTATTAAAAAAAACAAAAGTTTGAAAGTTCATTTCACTGCTTCATTTCAGCACACGCAAAGGAGGTAGAAGCTAGAGAAGGGTAGAAGAGAAGGAGGTTTAGGGTACACCGTGTCAACTCTACTATGAAGTTGTGGCCCTAATTTATACTTTCATCATGGAGATGCCATGCTGCTGGATGAAAAAACAAACTAGGGTAATGCTATTTAACTTGTTCAGTGCTCGAAATTGGGAAAGACATTAACTACACTTCATGGTCGATGCCCTAGTTTGGGTGTAATCAATGTGTGGAATTACTGAAGTAAACAAATGTCTGCAACAGTGAATGAAAAGGGATTAATACAACAATAACACTAGTAGAAGCTAACAGGGTGAAGAGTTGAACCAGAGGGTTAAGGTATGTCGAATTGATTTCCAATAAGAATCGAATGCTATATATAAACTATGGATTTAGGATTTATGAAAAGTTGGTTGAATTAGTTGTTTAGAATTTATATAAGTTGAAAATGGATAAAACCGTAAGCAATAGAAATACTCTATTTTCTACAAAATTCATTCATCTTGAAGTCTCAATTCGGTTATTCTGATGCATTAAAGGAATTGCAATGTTTCTTTGTTCAATTCATGCCATTTTTGAATGAGTATCATTTTATATTGAGTCTCATTATTAGATAGACCACTAGCATAACAATAGTTAGAATGGTTCTCATTATTCTAAGTTCCTACTGCAATAACAATAAACTAAAATAAGAAATGCTATTAGATAGACCACTGGCATAACAACAGTTTCAATATAAAATGAGAACCATTCTAACCATGGAATGTTAATTCTAACCTATATTATTAGATCATTAACCATGCATATGCAGAGTTGTGTGGAGTAAAGGTGATCACAGTTAAAGAACAGTGAGAAAATATAATGAAATTGGATGCAATGTGTAGCAGTGGATGATCTGTCCGAATAAGGAATGGTTTTTATGTTTGAAAATTTTTTTTCATGTTGAATGAATGGTTATTGGATCACTAATTTGATGTAGGAGTGAGTTGTAATAGGAGATTGGGGAAGCCCTAGCAAACTAGGGTTTGGAGTCAAGATTTGGGGGTTTTGGTGTTGCAGGGCCCGTGAGTCTAATTGCTTGTGGATTTAACCATTTTGAGTCATTTTATAACTCTGCTGAAGGTTTTGTGGGATAAGGGAATGTGAGGAGAGTAGTTGCTTTGAAAATTTGGTCATTTTCATGCATTGAAAATAGGGGTTCAGTCATGGTTAGGTGTGTTGGTCCAAAGTAACCCTATAAAAGCTTTTGGTGTGTTATAGAACTCTGAAAAGGGTGTCTAGAAATGTTTTCATCTTGTCAAGTGTTTTTAGGGAAGACAAAGTTATTACCATCCTAAGTCTGCTGCAGGGTTATTGGCAACCTATTAAGCCTTTGGAACAGTTTGAAAGAACTTTGTGTATTGGAAGCATGGGAATTAAAATAGAGTCTTAGAATTCCTTGAGTCTAAGTGGTTTGAAGCCTAGGAAACCTAATCCATCATTGTGTAGTATTGTGGAGGCCTTGACAAGTCAGATCTTTTAAACATTTGAGGTTGTTGATAGGCTAGAGTGCCTAGATCTCTGAAATTACCAATTCTCATTGTGTTTTGAATACCACCACCCTTATTCCTTTTGGTTTGGAGTAATTTTATTTCATTTTAAATAAGTTATGGCAGTTTTATTAAATTATTTGAATGATTAAATGAAGATTGGATCATCAAGATCAAGATTGGATTCAGAATTACTGCAAACCAAAAGGAATAAGACTTCAAACCAATGAAATAAAACTGCCATAACTTATTTAAAATGAAATAAAATTACTCCAAACCAACGTAATAATTGTGCAATGATTATTGGAAGCCATTCTTGACTCAATTAATGACCAGATTTAAATTGCATTCTCTGTCACACATAAATGGTTTCCACAAGTTGATCAACTTCTTCAATAAACTCAATACTAAGACTTGAGTTACATCCAAATGCAACATAAAACATTTAAAATAAATATTTATTCTTTGTTATCAAATTCCATCACAGCATATTCATAATAAAGACATGCTTGATCATGATGACAATATGGGTGTTAGACTATCGAATCGAAAGAGAAAACCAAACAAAATGAGTTGTAAATAATAAAAATGAAACATTCGAGAAACATTGAACAATCACAAAGAAGAATCAAATGTAAAACTAGACTGTTATTTTCATTCATCATATGTATTACATTGATCATCTCATTCCCATTGATCTCTCTCTTCACCGATTCTCCACTCTCGTACCCCCTATTCTCGGCTTCTACATTGCAGAGATAAAGATCTCCAAACTCACAACCCAGTAACTAAATCATATAACTTAGTGAAGAATACTCAAAATAGAGATCAATGGTGAAGACAAAAGGCATTCTTACATTTAGTTAAGGGTAGTACTTAAAGAATAATATAGATCAATAGTGAAGATTAAAAGTCACCCTTACATTTAATGAAGAGTCTATTATATTTGAGTCTATCAGAAAGTCATGGAAAGTTCCTTATAGATATTTGAAGAGAGTCCTATTATTCATTAAATTACTTGCAATATTTATGCTGATATTTCATTGTCTCTATATATGCTAAGTGTTTATATAAGAGTGGGGATATGCTATGTAACTTTACTTAGTCATGGTCTTAATTATATAAGGATATATACTTAATTGTAGTATAACATTGAATAAAAATTAGATAATTTTAAAATAGAAATATGAGGAGACTGGGATATTATAAAATAATGAGCACATCTTTGTGAATTATCCTAAGATTGTAGGGCTCAAATATTCATTGTGATTAATACAAGTTTTTAAACATTGATTGATGTATTTTGAGGTCATATAATATGGAAATAAGACAACACCTACATAAAACTTGATATCATCACAATATAACATATTTTGATTCTCTACAAATTTGAACAAGTTTTCATTCACAATATAACATAAAATGTTTTGATTTGGTCTTATATGTTAATTATATATAGTTCTAGATTTATTCCTTATGAATAGTGATGAGATTTATTCTTTTATCTCTATTAATGTAATTATGGGTCTGTTATTCACATAATGTCTAACATATAATAATTCTAGAACCCCTAATTTTCTGATCTAGTTATGTCTTAGTTTACTGTATAGCGTTGGAGTTCTACATTATGTCTGTACCAAAGATATTCTTCCAACTTTGATGTTACCGTTGATTGCTGAGTGTATGTTTAATCAGCCAGTTGGATTACTAAATTGGTCTTTTAACACATTCTCTCCTCTTGTTTGACAACTTCCTCACTATTCCTTAGTATGATCTTCTCACAATTCCCCTTAATCTTCTCACAATTCTAACAAAACTAACAACATGGCTCATGTTATATGGAAAATTAGTAAACAAGGAGCCACTGTAGTTCAATTCCCTTTTTCTATGTCCTTCATGGAAGTTGAAGTATCACTCTTTAGGAAACTTATATGTCTGGTTCAAAGTTCCCATTAAAATCATTCAAATATTCGAAAACAATACCCAAATTCGCTACAGTGGTAAAGTATTAACAAAGCATAGCCTCATAGTTCCATCAGTTTGACAATCAATGGTAAGAAATTCCTAATAATATTATATTAGAAGTGAAATGTTGATGCTAAGACAATTACTTTGTGACCATAATAATCCTACATATGTTTTTTTGCACAATAGATAAAGTCTTCTATTCAATTCCAAGAGAAACTCACAATTTCAATTGTGACCACACTAGCCTGATCGCAACAAACTTGTTAGAAACATGAAAAGAAAACATGTTAGCAATTCCATCATTTGCTTGTTGTTTGGGACAGTCACCATAGAATTATTTGGACTATCTCTCCTCTTGCCTTGCAAGGTTAAAATGACCTTTTTTTCATCCCTCCTTGAATAGACCCTTACTGTTTTGCACTTATGCAATGATAAGACACCAATGTTGCTAATTAAGGTTGGTGAGATGATTATGCCTATCCTAAAAAAAGACTGTCAAATCATTATGCTTTCAAATCAATTACCTATCGACGTATCCCTTGCAAGGGAGAGAAGCCAAACACATAAAGAACATGCACATAAACATGACAACTGAAAAATTTAAATGGAATACACCAAGAAGTACCAAATGATGAATGCTCAATTGTTGTAATGACAAAACAATATCAGAACCATCCATTTATAGTCCTAATGATTTTGGAAATTGTTGACAAAGAGTGTTTTTTTTTTATATTATAGTATAAATGATTTTTCTATAGTCGTAATGAATTTTCTTATTTCTTGTCTTTTGTCCCTTTTTGATTTCCTATGTCTGTGCTTCATGACAAGATTTTGTCACCTTCTTTTGATGGTATATTTCATTCACTCTATGTGGAATACTATTTTGTTCACTATTTTATTTTAGCTTCATATTTCTTTCATTTTTCATATACACAGAGACTACACATGCTGATAAAAAAATGAGCTATTTGATTTAGGTTTACTTTTCATTATTGTAAATGGTTAATATTTCTGATGGTACTCCTTGGTGTATTTGGACTATAAAAATAATCATATAAAAATAATAAATGTAGTAATGATGGTGCAGTGCATTATTAATATAGGTTTAATGACTCTTGTCAATGTGCCAAACTATCAATGTGGTGGTGGGAAGTGTATGTTGAAGACTTCACGGACATTGAACAACCCTAGACAACAATTTTGGTGCTGCCCTAATTAAAAAAAGGTTGCTAATGTGTATATATTTAAAGTTTCTAATGTAAATACTATTCATTATAATATAAGAACTAATGTAGACTGGGTATCACATGGAAATAATGGCTGCGGATACTTTAGTTGGGTCGATGACAACTCATCTGCATCCATCCGCCCATCTCCACTTATCCACGATGAAGGATTTGAGTGCAAAATGTGTTAGGCTAGGGAAAATTTTGAAATTATATTTTTACGATGCCTTCTCTGTATTGTAATTGCATATCTAATTTGTTGCGACCATATGCAGAGATGAACTCAGGAATTAGTTAATTTAGTATTTTCACATTGTAACTAATATTTTAATATTGATATGACATAACTTCTCTTTTCCTCAAGTGCGCATATATATGGTTTACATCTTTTTTTAGAATAATTCTTCATGTTTATGGCTTAGGTGAGCTCCAATCTACTATCAATCACATGATTTCACACTGATTTAGGCTGGAGGTAAACGACATGTGTCATATAAACAACATGGTTGAATGCAATCTCTTTTGCATGTTTTCAAGAGTTTTCCCACCACTACAAGCGTAAATAATGCATTGAACGTAATCTACAGACGCTGCGTGGTATGAAGTCTCACTGAAGCTTTAGTGCAACATAGTATGAAGTCTCATTGGAGAAGAGTACTGCAGAGAGCAGGCCTACCATACCAAGGAAGTTTGACAAGAACAAGGAATATGGCTTAAACAGAATGGGAATATGTCTTTCTAGCCTGGGCTTGGATCCTTCGACAATTAGCTTGATAATAAATGAAGCAAATGAGAGCTAAGAAATTAGCTTCCCAAGAAAAATCTTGTAAATGAACTGTGTGTACCCCAATTCCTGTGCCTTCTGCACATACCTAAATGATATATTTGAAACAAGAAGGGTAAATTTAGCCTTACCCTTGTTGTTTCAAATATATCATTTGGGTACGCACAAAGGGCACATTAATTGGGGTACATATAGTTCATTTATGGGATTTTTATTGGATAGCTAATTGCTCATCTATCATCTACATTATTTATAAGCTAATTGCCGAAGGATCTAGGCTCAGGCTAGAAAGACGTCTTCCCAAACACATAAAAAAACATACACATAAACAAGACAACTAAGAAACATAAATGTAGATTTCACAATAGTTGAGAAACATAATTGTAGGCATCATGGTCATAATTTTTTGGAGACAACATAATTGAGTTGTATACCTAGACGATGGAGAGCAACTTCTGCTCCTCCGATTCCAAGTTGACATTGCGGGATCCAAAGACCATAGATAAGGAATAGATTTAGAGAGTAGAGGAGGGCCATAATGACCAAAATAATATAGGATGAACCTCAAGTTAAATGAGGCAACTGTAAACATTTTAATAAAATTCTATTAAAATGTTTGCAGTTGCCTCATTTAACTTGAGGTTTGTCCTGTATTATTTTTGTCGTTATGGCCCTCCTCCACTCTCTAAATTTATTCCTTATCTATGGTCTTGGGATCCCACATTATCAACTTGGAACCGGAGGAGCAGAAGTTGATCTTCATCATCTGGGTATACCACTCAATTACGTTGTCTCCAAAAAAATGTGATCATGATGCCTATGATTATGTTTCTCAGCTGTTGTGTCCCAGGACCCCTTATGACCCTTTATGACCATTTAAAACCTCTAATAATACATATTAGAGGTCTTAAAATGTTGTAAAGGGTCATAAGAGGCTCCTAGGAGGGGCCAGATGAGCTTCCACCTTCACGTGGTTGGCCCTGTTAAGTAGAGAATGTTAATTAAACTATTCTTGAAACATAATTGTAGGCATCATGGTCACATTGGGGATGAAACTATTCCAAGTTGACACTATGGGATGGAGAACAACTTGGAACCGGAGGTGCAGAAGTTTCTCTCTATCATCTAGGTATACCACTCAATTACATTGTCTCCAAAAAAATGTGACCATGATGCCTAAAATTATGTTTCTTAGAGAATGTTAAACTATTCTTGAAGCAAAGAGAAGCTCAAAGAGAAGTTGGAAACAACCAATAGAATGAGTGTGGACACCTGAAGATAAATATCAAATAGGGGAAAAGTGCCTGCAACAAAAGAGGCAATAGCTATAGATACAGATGAGGATATCACATAAATCCCTAATTTAGTGTTTCAGAGAACAAACAATAGACCATGAATTAGGGATTTCTACAACATCATCATCTAAATCTACATCTACTTTATTTACATTGGAATGCAGCTTGCCGATATTGATACTGCACCGGCCGAGCACAATAGAGGCATCAATTCTAATGTGAATTGTAGTACTCAAGGTATACATTTTCTATTTGAATTTTGATTAATGAATATTTAATACAAGCAAACATATTCAATTGATTAAGGTGGATTAGTTGTGATGATGAGACATGCCATTTAGATGTTAACTGTGACAGTCTCTTGGTTTTAGGCAATGCAGAAGGAGAAGCCTAGTTCAATATGCAATCTCACAGAATATGCACGGATATCAGGTGGAGTTGAAAAACACAATAGGGTTGCATTTTTGATAGAGGTCTTTAATTGTGTATTTTAAGTTATAGACCATCACGAAAATGTAAATGTGTTGTGTTTTTTCAACTCCACCTGCTATCTGTGCATATTCTGCTTGTGTTGCACGTGCATTCTCAATTCAGAGTGGGAAAAATCTTATTTTCAATGCAAGGGAGAGAAGCCAAACATAAAGAACATGCAAATAAACATGACAACTACAAAACATAAATGTAGGTATCACAATAGCTGAGAAACATAAATGTAGGCATCATGGTCCCAATTGTTTGGAGACACAACATAATTAAGTGGTATACCTAGACGATGCAACACAACCACTACTCTTGTAGTTCTAAGTTGACACTGTGGATCCAAAAACCATATTTAGATTCCTTATCTTTGGTTTTTGGATCCCATAGTGTCAACTTAGAACTACAGGAGTAGTGGTTGCATTGCATCATCTGGGTATACTACTCAATTATGTTGTGTTTCCAAAACATTGTGACCATGATGCCTACATTTATGTTTCTTAGCTTTTGTATCCTAGGACTCCTTATGACCCTTTACGACCATTTACGACCTCTAAGAATACATCTTAGAGGTCTTAAAATGTCGTAAATGGTCATAAGAGGCTCCTAGGAGGGGCCAAATGAGCTTCCACCTTCACGTGGTTGGCCCTATTAAGTAGAGAATGTTAATTAAACTATTCTTGAAACATAATTGTAGGCATCATGGTCACATTTTTTTGGAGACAATGTAATTGAGTTGTATACCTACATGGAGAGCAATTTCTGCACCTCCGATTCCAAGTTGACACTGCGGGATGGATAACAACTTGGATCCGGAGGTGTAGAAGTTTCTCTCCATCTTCTGGGTATACCACTCAATTACATTATCTCCAAAAAAATGTGACCATGATGCCTACAATTATGTTTCTCAGAGAATGATAAACTATTCTTGAAACAAAGAGAAGCTAAAAGAGAAGCTGGCAACAACCAATAGAATGAGTGTGGACACTTGAAGATAAATATCAAATAGGGGAAAAGCACCTGCAACAACAAAGGCAATAGTTGTAGATACAGATGAGGATATCACAGAAATCCCTAATTTAGTGTTTCAAAGAACAAACAATAGATTGTGAATTAGGGATTTCTGTGATATTGTCATCTAAATCTACATCTATTTTATTTACATTGGAATGCAGCTTGCTGATATTGATACTACACCGGCCGAGCACGATGGAGGCATCGATTCTAATGTGAATTGTAGTACTCAAGGTATACATTTTATATTCGAATTTTGATTAATGAATATTTAATACAAGAAAAAATATTCAATTGTTTAAGGTGGATTAGTTGTGATGATGAGACACGCCATTTAGATGTTAATTGTGATAGTCTCTTGGTTTTAGGCAATGCAGAAAGAGAAGCCTAGTTCAATATGCAATCTCAATTCATATACATAGGATATCAGGTGGAGTTGAAAAACACAATAAGGTTGCATTTTTTATAGAGGTCTTTAATTGCGTATTTTAAGTTATAGACCATCATGAAAATGTAAATGTGTTGTGTTTTTTCAACTCCACCTACTATCTGTGCATATTCTGCTTGTGTTGCATGTGCATTCTTGATTCAGAGTGGGAAAAATCTTATTTTCGATGCAAGGGAGCGAAGCCAAACACAAAGAACATGCAAATAAACATGACAGCTACAAAACATAAATGTAGGTATTATAATAGCTAAGAAACATAAATGTAGGCATCATGGTCCCAATTGTTTAGAGACACAACATAATTGAATACTATACCCAGAAAATGCAACACAACCACTACTCCTGCAGTTCTAAGTTGACACTGTGGATCCAAAAACCATATATAGATTCCTTATCTTTGGTTTTTGGATCCCACAGTGTCAACTTAGAACTACAGGAGTAGTGGTTGCATTGCATCATCTAGGTATACCACTCAATTATGTTGTGTTTCCAAAACATTGTGACCATGATGCCTACATTTATGTTTCTCAGCTGTTATGTCCTAGGACCCCTTATGATGCTTTACGACCTTTAAGAATACATCTTAGAGGTCTTAAAATGTCATAAATGGTCATAAGAGGATCATAGGAGGGGCCAAATGAGCTTCCACCTTCACGTGGTTGGCCCTATTAAGTAGAGAATGTTAAACTATTATTGAAACAAAGAGAAGCTCAATAATTTATATCTGAATACCAATTTTGTTCTTATCAAATTATCAAAACATTTAAATAGCCTTTTAAAATGCTATTCAAAATAAAATATTTAATCAACATTTACTTATAGATTTGTGTGCTTGTCTAAGTTTGATATGCAGATCTGCGTATCAAACTCAGACAAGCACACAAATCTATAGGTAAATGAACCTTTCTTAGTTAGTTTGATTTTTCTTGAGGCTATGAATATATAGTACAATGAAAATGCTTTGTTCAATCACCATCATTTTTTTTTAACCAAAAAATATTTTTGGTCAATTTTTTGACCTTTAAATAACATTAATTTTGATGAGAATGCTATGCATTCGATGTCAATTTCATCGAATAGTGGTCGACTATTATGTCGCAATTTTGACATCAAGTTTGCCAAAATTGGTCTCGATTCTACCAGCTTCATGTGATTAGTTTGACGAAGAGTTAGTTGATAAGTCAACTACTATGAAGGTCACAATTTCAATAATGGGTTTGATTGTAGAATAATCAATGAAAAAAGATCGACCACAATTTTAGTCATCTATTCGACCAATTGTTGTAGAAAATTTGACTAATTCTCATCGAAATTTAGGGCAAAATTTACTAGTGATACCCCAAAATGTCTTCCTCTAAGTTCGCAAGCCATAATATATCATATACCATCTTCGCTGACCAAAACAATACTGCACTATACTGTAACTCTAATTCTGTACTTAGTCATTTTCATGACTGTGTCTTCAACAATTATACTCACTTCATGTGATCACTCTATCATATGTGTTTCCATAAATGAAAACCCTCAAGTGATCCATAGTGCTCTCAAAACATCACTTGCCAACACTAAAAATTCAAAGAAAGACACAAAGAAGTTAACCAGGAGCTAAATGATTTAAAGGAAAATGTTATGAATCTAAAACTATGATTGGATGAATTCAAGAAGACTGGAAGATTTTTGAAAGAAAACATCGAATGTAAAATGGAAGAATGGATGAGGGCTAAATAAAATGTCAAATATAACATTAAGCAAAAAATAGATGAAAATGATAAGTTGGATCAAGAGTCAAGGAAGCTAAGATCAAAAGAAAGAGTATGTGAGAGTAGAATAATTTTGGATGGAATTTTTTCTTTGAATAAAAGTCACAAGGATAAGGAAGGACTTGGTTTCTCAGGTGAAAGTTAAAATCAAAATATCAAGGGAAAAGATAAGAAAGTTAAAGTTGAAGCAAAGTCTAAGGTAACAAGAAAGGTCCAGAATTCAGGAACACCTACAAAGTGTTGGAAACAATTGTCTGAAGGAAATTGCTACTCAAATTATGTATTGTCTTTGATGTCACACAATGTCATAGTCCGCAGCAATCAGTTCCTACTAAGCTCAGTCGGTCTGCCTGACAGGGAAATTCAGCATTTACCGAGTTTAGTTGGTCGTCAAAGGAAATTTAGTGTTTACCAAGTTCAATCGGTCGTCAAAGGAAATTCAGTGTTTATCGAGTTCAGTCGGTCGTCAAAGGAAATTCAGTGTTTACCGAGTTCAGTCGGTCGTCAAAGGAAATTCAGTGTTTACCGAGTTTAGTCGGTCGTCAAAGGAAATTTAGTGTTTACCGAGTTCAGTCGGTTATCGAAGGCAAAGGATTGTCGGTGTTTACCGAGTTCCCTCGGTCTCTGAAAGATTGTAGAAAGTTATGGTCACTGAGCACTGTCGGCCCTTGAAGGATTTTTGCAAATAGAGTTTGCTTAATTCAGCCGACTGTTATACTAAATAATGTTGATTTGACAAATCTAAAATCATATAAATAAAAGGTCAAATGTGAAAAATAAACAAGAAATACTGCAGAAGATTTACAGAAGAAAAGACAGGAAAGGTGTGTGCGAATTTGTGAAGGATGTTCAGCTATCCTTGAGGTGCAGCACAGATTTATTCGATCAGGAAGGATCACACATATACAGAATAGAGATCTGTAATCAGCAAGGTAGTTGCATTATTATACAAGTCATTTTTCATTGTTACCTTCTTATCATTGTAACAGTGAATTCTAAATCTCTTAACTGAGTTGGTTTAACAACCATATTGTAAATCCTCTAACAAGGTGACAATTCCATTGAATTGTTTTCAAGACCTCTTACCAGGCCACTCCTAGCAGGGTGATTAAATCCTCTAACAAGGTCACACCTAACAGTGTGTTTTGTAACCTTTTATCGGGTTGGCTTCTAACCGGGCATCACTTCAGAAAAGTGAAAATCAGTATCTAGATACATTGGTGGTTTTTCCCATATTGGGTTTCCATGTTAAATCTTGTGTCTCTTGTGTTCTTAATTGCTATCTTAATCATACACTAGTGCTGATGAATATCTAAAAGATAATTTTTCTAATACTTACTACATCTTCAAAGTTATTGCAATCTATTTACCGAGTGCTAAAACAGATAACATTTTAAGATATCCTAAGGGATCTGGAAAGAATTAACAGGAAGTGTTTTATGGTTGACTGATTCACCCCCCCCCTCTCAGTCACTTCATCCATATTCCATCACAAAGAGACCTCTAGTCAGGAAACCAAATTCTAAAAGATGATTATCTTTTAATGTTCATTTTTTTCTATGCAAACATTTTGGACATAAGGCTATGGATTGTAAAATCAAGAAGGGACAAAGTATTCAATGTTTTAGCTATCACAGATATGGTCACAAGGTAAGTCAATGAATACGTCAAGTATCTAATGTAGCTAAGATGAATGGGATGAATATCATGTTTCATGGTAATTTCTATCTATTTCATAATTATGGTCACAAAGATAATTAGTGCCTATCTAGGGTTCAATCAGTAAGATCAAGATGGCAGAATATTAGATATTTTGAATGTAGTCAGATTAGACATCATGCTAATACATGTAGATCTATTGTTTCTCCATAATTATCTCGAAATGAAAAGAATGCTATAGAATTAGGTGAATCTAAGAAGACACTCATGGTATGGAAGAATAAGGAAACATAAATGATGAGAGCTCATATGTGGCATTGGATATTGGTTCTTTCTCTTTTGGTAAATGAGCCCACTTCTTTGGCTTAGGGGGAGTTTTGTAATTCAAAATTTGTTAGTTCCCCCTCTCCATAGAGATACATGTTTTTATCTATTGTTGGTATGATTTGGTTAGTGAAGTATGTTGATTTTTTTCTAGTTGATTGAAAGATGATGTATGATTGTTGGCATCATCGATATATATTTTTAGTGACAAAAGTAATTAAGAAGAAAAAGGTAAAATTTCAAAACATTTTTCACTTCTTGCAAAAGAGAATACAAAGAAGTTTTAGAGAAGTTAAGGGTTTATAGAAGCTAGGTTGAGTGCGAAGATGGAATCTAGGTTGATTGCTTGTGAATCTAGAAAAAATGTTCTAGAGAGATTGAAGAGAGTTGAGTTGGAAGAATTTGATCACATCAAGATATGGAAAATGGAGGTAGGGTTGAAGGAAGATTATTTGTAGTGGATTCATACGTTGGGAATGGATTTTTGGGGAGAATTATCTTGGTTTATGCTTTATGGGCCTATAGGACTAGTGTTCATACCGCCATGGGTACTTCTCCTTATAACCTTGTCTATGGTATTGATGCTATTATGCCTTTGGAACTTGAAAAACCTTCTTTACGAATTTCATTTCATGGGATAATTGATAAAGATACTTTTTGTGAACAACTCTTACAAGAATTAGAAATGTTGGATGAGCAACAAATACATGCATTAGAACTGTTGGAAATACAGATGTAGTAACTGAGAGGGGGGGTGAATCATTTAACCATAAAAATATTACCATTGATCCCTTAGATATCTTAACAAATTATTTATTGTTGCCACTCGGTACACATACAGAGAAATGCTAAAACTCAATCTTTGAAGTGTGTAATAATTAAACTGTTCTTAAGCATTCATCATTGATTAACATACATGAATAAAGAAAATAATATGAACACAAGAGACACCAGATTTACCGTGGAAACCCAATATGGGAAAAACCACCAATGTAACTAGTTACTATTTTTCACTCTTCTGAAGTGATGCCCAGTTAGAAGCCAACCTAGTAAAAGGTTATAAAACACACTGTTAGGTGTGACCTTGTTAGAGGATTTAATCACCCTGCTAGGAGTGGCCTTGTAAGAGGTCTTGAAATAATTCAATAGAACTGTCACCTTGTTAGAAGATTTACAAAATGGTTGTTAAAACAACTCAGTTAAGAGATTTTGATATCACTGCTACAATTGTAAGAGAGTAACAATGAAATGACCTGCAACTGAATTGCTGATTATAGATCTCTGTTCTGCTTCACTAGATCCTTATTGATCAAATACATCTTTGCTGCTCCTCAAGGATATCTAACCATCCTTCAAAATTCACACATACCTTTCTTCAAAATGATTTCTGCATGCTGTATGTCTTTCTTCACCACTTGACCTTCTATATATATATACCATTCTAATTAACATTTAGATTGTCAAGTCAACACTAATAATTATTACAATAGTCAGCTGGGATGAACAAACTGTAATAACAAAATCCTTTGAAGGGCCGACCTTGCTCGGTAAACATTAATCCTGAAAAGATTTCCTTCGGTGACCAAGTGAACTCGGTAACCATAATGAATTTTGCAATATCCTTCAGAGACCGAGTGAGCTTAGTAACCACTAATTTTCCTTCAATAACCAAGGAGGCTCGGTTAACACTATTTTCTGTCATGATTCCTTTTGACACCCGAGAGATCTTGGTAGACACTAAAAAATGCCTAGCTGACCGACTGAGCTCGGTAGACACTGAGAACTACCTAGCTGACCGACTGAGCTCGGTAGACACTGAGAATGATAATTGATATGACATTTGTGTGACATCAAAGACAACACATAGCTAATCCAACAATGTCCTTCAGACAATTGTATCCAACAATCTCCCTCTTTGGCATTGATGGCAACACAACATGTCATAGCACAATGAAATTTCACAGAGAAACCAAGAGTAAGAAACATATCCTTAGCTTCATTCTGATTCCCATCATCTTCAAACTTCTTTCTAATTGAGAACTCTCCCTCTTAACTTCTCAAATTATTCTCCTTGGAAATTTCTTGAAATGACAGCAAACTCTCCCTCTTTGACAACACATGCCAAAGACAACTTACACAGTTTCAGTGAATATCAATGTACCTTATGTACTGATTCATATGCAATGATTCCCTGAATATGCTGCATCAACTGATTGATCTTCAACATGTTCTGGTTGATGCATCACTAAAACTTTATTTAGTGAACCTTGGACAGGGGAGTGACCCCTAACTTGCCTCTTAGATACAAGAATGCATCCTTAGGTAGTGGCTTGGTGAAGATATCTGCAATTTGTTCTTTTGTATGAATATATTCCAATCTGATTTCCTTGTCCTGCACCAATTCTCTGACAAAGTGATATTTTCTAGCAATGTGCTTGGTTTTGGAATGCATTACTGGATTCTTTGAAATATTTATTACACTTGTATTGTCACAAAACATAACAACTGGTTCTTTGATCTCAACCTTCATGCCTTCCAAAAATTGTTTAAACCATACAATATTAGAGCAGTTTACTACTGCAACAACATATTTTGCTTCTGTTGTGGATTGGGATGTGCATTTTTTCTTTTTACTAGTCCAAGATACTAACTTCTTGCCAAGAAAGAATGCTCCACCACTTGTACTCTTTCTGTCATCAATATTTCCTGCCCAATCAGCATTAGTAAACACTTTTAAATCTAGATTGCCTCCAAATTTATATCACAAGCCATAATCTTCAGTTCCCCTTAAATACCTCAAGATTCTTTTGATTGCCATCATGTGATTTTCTCTTGGTTTAGCTGAGAATCTTGCCACTATACCAACTACTAAGGCAATATCAGGCCTTATGTGTACTACATACTGTAATTTTCCAATCATTGATCTATATAAGGTCTGATCTACTTCTTTTGAATCATCATCTTTGGTAAGCTTCAGTCCAATACACATGGGTGTACCAACTGGTTTTGAATCTTCCATACCAAATTTCTTAAGTATTTCCCTGATATATTTAAACTGAGTAATGTAGATACCATTTTTATTTTGCTGAATCTGAAGTCCAACAATTTTTTTTATCTGACCAAACATAGACATTTCAAATTCTTTGTTCATATGCTTTGAAAATTCTTTGCACCGATCATCATTTCCTGTAAACATAGTATCATCCACAAATATTTCTGCTAAAACAATTTTGTTATCTGATCCTTCTTTGATGTATAAATTATTGTTGTCATTAGTTCTTTTGAAATCAATCTGAGTAAGATAGTTATGTAATCTTTCATACCATGCTCTAGGAGCTTGTTTCAGACCATACAATGCTTTGTGTAATTTGTAGACCATATCCCTTTTGTCTGGATCAATAAAACCTTTAGGTTGCTCAATGTAGACTTCTTCCTCAAGAATACCATTGAGAAATGCAAATTTTATATCCATCTGATATACCTTAAATCCTTTATGTGCTACATATGCAAGTAAAGTCCTCACACCTTATAATCTTGCAATAGGAGCAAAAGTCTCTCCATAATCTATTCCTTCTTCTTGAGAATATCCTTTACATACCAATCTTGCTTTGTTTCTTGATACTTGACCATCTTCATTCAACTTATTTCTGAATACCCATTTTGTCCCAATTACAATTTTATCTTTAGGCCTAGGTACAAGAGTCCATGTCTTATTTTTCTCTATTTTCTCTATTTCTTCATTCATAGCCTCAATCCAACTTTTATTTTCCAATGCATCTTTGACATTTTTAGGTTCAAAATTAGAAAATAAACATGTACCTTTTAGTTTACTTCTTGTCATAGTACCATCTGATTTGTTTCTAATAATCTGATCTGGTGTATGATGCTTCCTGACATACTTGGCCAATATAGGTTCCTTGCTTCCTGAATGAGTTACATTGTCATCTTCTTCATCTTCAGGTTTAGGTTGCTCGGGCTCAGTAGATACTTGCTCGGTAGCTTTAGACTGAGACTCGATACTTTGTGACTCAGTCTGAACTTCTTCTTGTGACCTGGTTACTGTACTAGGCTCGGTAGATGTAGTTTCCTTATTGACATATGTGTCTAGCAATGTATCAGGTTTGATGTAAATAAATCTTTTGTAACCCTCTGGTTCCTTTTTGCTTTCTTCTTCAGTCTTTTCTGCAAACTCATCAATTCTCACATGTGCACTTTCTATGATTTTGTGAGTAGACAAATTTAGACGTCTATATGCCTTACTTTTGCAAGAATATCCCAAAAATATTCCTTCATCACTTTTTACATCAAATTTTCCTTTTCTAGATTCTTTTAAGATGTAACATTTACTACCAAATACTTTTAGGTAACTTACATTTGGTTTGTAGCCATACCATAGCGTATAAGGAGTCTTGAATGTGTCTTTTCTTAGCTATACTCAGTTCAAGGTATGAACTGCAGTGCTGATAGCTTCCTTCCAGTATTTCATAGCAATGTTCTTTTCAATCATTAGAGTCCTTGCACAGTCCATGATAGATCTTTTCCTTCTTTCAACTATTCCATTCTGCTCAGGAGTTCTCAGGGCTGATACCTATCTTTTGATTCCTCTTTCAATGCAGAAATTATTGAATTCATGGGAGATGAATTCACCACCTCTGTTTGATCTCAAGCATTTTATTCTTTTTCCTGTTTCCTTTTCTACTCTTGCTAAATACCATTTGAACTTCTCAAATGCTTCTGACTTTTCTCTTAAATACATAATAGTCATCATTCTAGAGTAATCATCAACAAAGAGAATAAAGAATTTTTCTCCAGTATAGCTCTCAATTCCAATAGGTCCACATAAATCAGTATGCACAATTTCCAAAATATCTTCAGACTGATAGTTTTTACTTTTAAAACTAGACTTTCCCATTTTACCAATTTGACAATTCTTGCATAGACCAACATCAGGTTTCTTCAAAGTAGGAATACCTCTTACTTTCTTGAATTTGCTTATTTTCATCATGTTATCAAAATTTACATGACATAACCTTTTGTGCCATAACCAACTTTCTTCAATTTGAGTAATAAAACATGAGTATTCACCAAGATCAAGATAAAACAAGTTACCTTTGGTTTGTTTGCCTGATCCTATCAGTTTTCCTTTGTCATCCAATAGTCTTGCTTTGCCATTCATGAATTCAACCTTGAATCACTTAGAAGATTATGCTTTAGTCCTTCAACCCAATATGCATTATCACATATAAGTTCTTTGGTTAATGAAATTTGTCCCTTTCCTTTTATACAACAAGGTTCATTGTTTCCAAACCTTACATTACCGCCATTAAAGTTTTCAAAGTGTTCAACTTAGTCCTGTCACTAGTCATATGATGTGAACATTCACTGTCTATAATCCATGTATCATTCTTGCTTATATGAGAGATAAGTGCCATCTCATCTTCATCATTATCAGATTCATCTTTTACAGCAATGAAAATAATTTCTTCTTCACTATCATCTGAATCTTTAGCTAAAAAACATGTTTTCTTACCTTTATCCTTGAATGATTTGAAATTCTTCTTGCCATTGTATTTGTAACCTTTCTTCTCATCTTTGCTTTGCTTGTTTGGGCACCTAGCTGCAATATGACCAATTTCTTCACATGAAAAATAGATAAAGGGAGTTTTACTTTTTAATTTTCCTCTACCTCTTGAATATTTCTTTGCAAGTAATGCTTCAATAACTTCAAGATCACTATCAGAACTTTCCTCTGATTCTTCTTCACTTTCTGATTAGATTTTCTTCCCTTTTGTGAGTGAAAGTTTGGCCTCAAAAGCTGATTCAATATTTTTAGAAGTTGGAACATAGTTGTCATAGTTATCCAGTTCAAAGGCTGTCAATCTTCCAACTAAGGCATCCAAAGTTATATTATGATTTTCTTCACATCTTCTTTCTTGAATAGCATAAACTCTTATTGCATAAATAGGAAGTAATGTTCTAAGAACCTTACTTATAATAGTTTCATCATCAATTTTTCCTCCAGAAGCTCTGATTGAACTAACACTTGTCTTGATCCTTTCAACATATTTTGCAATGTTTTCTTCTTCTCTCATTTTCATCTAATCAAACTGTCCTCTTAGGCTTTCTACTTTGGCTCTCTTCACATTGTCATCACCACCATAGATTCAACTTGTTCCACATTTCATGAGAAATTGTGCAGTCTTTGATTTCATCAAATTCTTCATAGCTAAGAGCTGATGCAATGTCTATCATCATAGTGTTATGGTTCTTCTTCTTTGCAATGTCTTCAACAGTTAATGTGCCAGTAGGAATTGTATATTCTTGATCAATATATTTGCATCCTGAATCACCAATGGAAGCCAGATGAAGTCTCATGAGACCTTGCCATGTTGAAAAGTTATTTCTATTAAGCCTTGGAATTTCTCTTTTGTAAGACATCCTGATCTTTAGCTTAGGTCCTTAAAACCCTTCCTGCAAGCACCAAAAGCTCTGATACCAATTGTTGGAAATATAGATGCAGTAACTGAGAGGGGGGGTGAATCAGTTGACCACAAAAATATTACCACTGATCTCTTAGATATCTTAACAAATTATTTACTGTTGCCACTCGGTACACATACAGAGAAATTCTGAAACTCAATCTTTGAAGTGTGTAATAATTAAACTATTCTTGAGCATTCATCATTGATTAACATACATGAATAAAGAAAATAATATGAACACAAGAGACACCAGATTTACTGTGGAAACCAAATATGGGAAAAACCACCAATGTAACTAGTTACTATTTTTCACTCTTCTGAAGTGATGCCCAGTTAGAAGCCAACCTGGTAAAAGGTTATAAAACACACTGTTAGGTGTGACCTTGTTAGAGGATTTAATCACCCTACTAGGAGTGGCCTTGTAAGAGGTCTTGAAACAATTCAATAGAACTGTCACCTTGTAAGAGGATTTACAAAATGGTTGTTAAACCAACTTGGTTAAGAGATTTTGATATCATTGCTACAATTGTAAGAGAGTAACAATGAAATGACCTGCAACTGAATTGCTGATTATAGATCTCTATTCTACTTTACTAGATCCTTACTGATCAAATAAATCTTTGCTACTCCTGAAGGATATCTAACCATCCTTAAAAATTCACACATACCTTTCTTCAAAATGATTTCTGCATGCTGTATGTCTTTCTTCACCACTTGACCTTCTATATATATATATACCATTCTAATTAACATTTAGATTGTCAAGTCGACACTAATAATTTTTACAATAGTTGGCTGGGATAAACAAACTGTAATAACAAAATCCTTTGAAGGGCCAACCTTGCTCGGTAAACATTAATCCTGAAAAGATTTCCTTTGATGACCGAGTGAACTCGGTAACCCCAGTGAATTCTGCAATATCCTTTGGAGACCGAGTGAGCTCGGTAACCACTAATTTTCCTTCAATAACCGAGGAGGCTTGGTTAACACTATTTTCTATCATGATTCCTTTTGACACCCGAGAGATCTCGGTAGACACTAAAAACTACCTAGCTAACCGACTGAGCTCGGTAGACACTGAGAACCACCTAGCTGACCGACTGAGCTTAGTAGACACTGAGAATGATAATTGATATGACATTTGTGTGACATCAAAGATAATACATAGCTAATCCAACAATGTCCTTCAGACAATTGTATCCAACATAGAACATATAAAAGCTTATCATAAATCTCTTCAGAAACAATACAATCATAAGGTAATTGAATGAACATTTGTGGTTACTGATTTAGTCCTTTATGAGAATTAATGGAATTTGAATGGTTTACCGGGGGAAAAAGGAAAATTTATCCCTAATTGGCTTGAACCTTTTGTTGTTATTGAAGACTTTGGTTCAGGTGCATACAAACTTGTTGATATGGATGGTGTTTCTTTAAAGGAACCCATTAATATTATGCATCTTAATCATTATTACCCTTAATCTCATTTATTCCATGTGCATTTATGTATTCCTTATAAAAAAATATTTTATAGGTTATGCAGTTTTAATAAAAATTATATATTGAATATGTTTATGCACTTTCTTACTTTCTTTCTTTCTATTAAGTTTTATATTGATGAAAGCATAGTAATCAAACATAGAACTAATAAGTAGAGAAAGTTTTTTATTAATCAAAAAAATAGTTTTCAAAGTTCTGATACATAAGTGGCCAATGGCCCTATCTATCACTACGTTTATCACTATGTCACTCTAATGGCTGATGACTCCCAAATATCTCTGCTCTCTGATGGGAAGATGAAGATTTGTGTGTCTGTGTATGGCTCCTAGATATGCTCATACCCTATACACATCCTTAGAAAATCTATACCTTTTCCATTAGCTTCTCCTCCCTTTCTCTACACATTCTCACCTCTCACTAGATACATACAAAGATGTTGGCATGTCTATCGGGATCTCTGTGACCAATGGAGGACTCTTGCTCATCATCTGGTAGTTGGTAGGATATAATGGTATCCTTGAGAATCTTGGATACAAAGCTCCTCCACTCTGCTATGCTAGCTGTAGAAAGAAACAAAATTCTATCAGTCTAGTATCTTGTATGTTCAAATCATATATTCAACCAAATTTAAATCAAGTTCATACCTGGGTCTCCATCCTAGACATCACTAAAGTGCCTAGATGGTGGGGGCATGGAGTGACTACTCTCTCCATGCTTGCTATATCTTGGTCTTTGTGGTGGTGTCTTTGTGTGGGACCATGGGGGCCATCATGATCTTAGTGGTGATGTGTGAGTAATAGGTATATCTGTACTAGTATCACCACCCAGGGGCATGTCCTTAGTCCTCTCCTCTGCTCTCTCCTACTCCTCTATGGGATCCTCCTCAAAGATGTACTCCTCCTCATCTCTAATATCCTCATCCTCCTTGGTGGCTCCACTCTCCCGGTATGTCCCCTCTGTAAAGCCTGGATCACCTATAGGATAATCCTTAGGAAAGATAGGATGGGTCCCCTCCAAACTCTAGTACCTGATGTAATCTCGGCTTAGGCTTGAATAGGCTACATATGATGGTACATCTATATCCTTTGTCTCCTCTACATCACTATCCTCTATGTCTTCTATCGATGGTCATTGAATGGCCAGGTCTCTGATAGTATCTTGTCAGATGATTATAGTGAGGTACTACCTTAGGGACTCCCTGTAATAGGCTGAACTACCTCATCACCCGATCATAATAGTAGGGCATCACTATATGACTCTAATGACCCTATAGTAGCTTACACTACTATGAATGTCTCATTTGGAATCATGTATCAGGCCACTCTGTCATCCGGCAGTAGGGTCTCCATATCACATCAGTGCTGGCAATACGGTCTAGATGTACTCTCCAGTAGAGCATATCCCCAAACTACCAAACATCTCTCAAAGGATATTGGAAGGCTCTCACTGTGCTCACATCTACTATCACTGGCACTCCCTATGGATGTGTACATGTGAAATGCTCAAAAATCCATATCTATAGAACTATGCATGTCAACAAACTCTCCCATTGATACCTCACTAGCTAACCTAGCTCATGGTATAGCTGAGCTAGCATGCTGTGACCCCATGAGAACATGGTCCTATCTCTTTCTCCATCCTCTGTATGAGATGTTTCAGAGGTGAACAAAATATCATACCCCTTGAGTTGGGTAACACAACCAAGGCTACTATACATAACATGACCTTCCGTACTAAAAGTGTAGGGCCTGATAGTATGAAAGATAGTAGGATATGATCTAACCAGGTCCTCATCAGTAGATGCACTCCTGTAAAATACTCTATGTCTACATGGATCTCCTCAAAACCATGGTGTGCTCTAGGTCTAATAGTCTCCCCTCAGATTGGAAGCTGTAGGATCCTATAGACATCCTCTAAGGTCACTGTGATCTCACCAGAGGGAAGATGGAAGGAGCATGTATCCTCATCCCACCTCTCTATTAGAGCCTATAACATGGCTCAGTGTAGTCTGAGTTTTGGATACCCAG
The DNA here is from genome assembly GCA_027943335.1 of Chamaecyparis obtusa. NCBI lineage: Eukaryota > Viridiplantae > Streptophyta > Pinopsida > Cupressales > Cupressaceae > Chamaecyparis > Chamaecyparis obtusa. Next base: position 574,728 of record BSBK01011673.1, on the reverse strand, counting down.
TATATTCCCACATCCCTCAATAACTACATCCCCTCATCATCAAGCTTATATAGTCTCTCCTTGACTTTCACTAGCAATTCTCCAAAAGGATGCTCTTGGAAGCAGACTAGGTCTTGCAAGCACAAACGAACATCATATTAGTCATCTGTATCATCAAATCTACAAAAATAACTAAACCAGGTCAAAGTTGACCTCAGTTAGGTCAATGTCAACCTTACTAGGTCAATGTCAACTTTACTAGGTCAGGGTTGACCTTTTTGGGTCAAGGTCGACCTCATCTCAAAAATTAACAAAAACCCTTTGGTCAATGTCAACTTTCATGGGTCTAAGTCAACCTAGATGAGTCAATATCAACCTAAATGGGTCAAGGTCAACCTAAAGGGGAAAAAATTGACCTTTCCTATAAAAAGTAAGAATTTGGAAAGTACAAAGGAGGATAACAGTAAACTCACCTTAGATAGTGGTTGTCCGGTAGCTAGGTTGTGTCTTAGAGTCTCCAGGTGTGTCGCTCGAAGTTCCTTTCTTCTCGGCATCTTACTTCATCATTTCAAATCTAAGAATGGTAAGAATGAGTAAGTATTTCTCTCTTTTACTTATTTATAAGTTCAAATTAGGGTTTTATTAGGGTTTCCTTAGGGTAAACTTAGATTTTCTCTTCTTATGCATTTAGATAGACATCCACTCTTTTCATCATAACTCGAGTTTGATAACTTTGTTTTTAGTGCCATCAGTAGCATTGGAATCATGATTCAGATACCTAACTCCTTGAATCAATTTAGGAAGGTAAGGAATCCTTATAATTGGTTTAGGAAAGGAATTTTCAACACTCTGCATATCCAGTCTATAGAGTTTTTCTTATCACCCTGTTTCACCTTTCCGAAGTAGAAAGCCAAAATAGGGGGGCACATAAGGGGCTCTATACACTTCTTAAATTATCATATAGTAAGCTTTAGGTGATTTATGGATTTCCATTAACCTTGTGTGTTGCAGGTTCTAATAGTTTTTTTTCTGAATCTTTACATTGAGGACTTAGCTATATCCTTTTTATTTACTATGATGTTTTCTTACTTTAGCTTGCATATTCACCTAGTATCATATCTAAGATAAAGTGGGGGCTAATGTATCATCTTAAAATGGAAGAAATTCCATCTTGATAGTTTTGGAACCCTCTTTTAATGCATTTATCATGATCGACTTGCATTTAGGATGCATTTTGTACTGATCTTCTTCATTCTAGGTGAAATTAGGGTTAGGATCCCGAGGATTCTCCTAAATTTACCTCTTTTGTGGTTCTATTTTCTAGGTAGGACTTAGAAATAGGTCCTCCTATCCTTCATCATAGTCATCATAGGATTTTATTCTTATCCCTAGCATTCTATCCTGATCTGATATCATTTCTAGGTCACTGGGCATCCCTGCGACCTCCTGTCTTGATGCTGATTAGATCTAGGCATAGGGTCAAATTCGAGGTTGATCCTGACTAAGTAAGGATTGAGCTCAAACCTAACTAGGTTAGGATTGAGGTCAAACCTAACTAGGTCAGGTCCAACCTTGATTTTTCCCCCTCATTCAAATTTCCAAAATTCTTGATTTTCGGGCATCGGGCTTTTGGGATATTTATTTTTCCACCTCCGGGTTGGCCATTTTGGGTTTCAAGATGGTAAATCCTCTAATTTCATTTAATGTAGGTATATTTTCTAAAGGTTAGGACCTAACTAGGATTTAATTCTCCAAGGTGGCCGCTCTAGAGGGTTGTGTCCTAGTTCACTATAAAAGGAGGCCTTCCTCTCTCATTTTCACATCTTGTTTTCAAGCTCAATCACTCTCAAGCAAGGTGATTGATCCAACATCCATTATCCACATTTCTCCATCAATTTTTTTGAGCAAGAAGGTTTCAAGAAAGCAAGGAATGGTGAAGATGTAAGAGAATAAGAGGATGATATAGGAGAACAAGCCATTGTGGACATCAAGCATCTTTGTGAACACCTATTTGGAGCAAGAGAGATCCTTTCTTGCTTGATCCACCATCATCAAATTTAAAGCATTCAAAGACTCAATCATGGGGTAACAATTATAGATTGTGAGTTTGGTAGAAGTACTTTAGCCTTGGGGGCTTGGTATGCTTTTCTATCTCATTCAAATCTATGCCTTGTTATTTCATACACATTCATGCTAGGGTTTTGATCTAGAGGATTAGATCTTAGCATTACACTTTCAATACATACACACAAATGTTCTATTTCAATTGGCTATTCATGGAGGTGGAGACCACCAAAATGGGGGTTTGACTAAGGCAAAACCCTATATAGCCACTCCCAAAACCCCCCTTTCTAGATATCTATAGTCGTTGTTTCGGGAATCAGAGTACAGATTTGAGTACCCTTTTCGCCAAACTTCCAGGATCTGCAAACAAAATCAGAATCGGGCTTCAAAATAAAAATGTGGTATTTGACCTTTTATGAGGGTCAAACTTGACCTACTACTGGAAAGATGAAACTTTTCTGGGTTTTCTCCATTTTAGGTTCCTGATCACAGATATGGTTGCAAAATCTTCCGAAACCTCATGCAGACTTTAGAAAATAGGTAATTGCAAATCAATTTCACAATGAGGTATGTATCTTGACCTAATTAATTGTCAAGTATTTCCAGATTTACTCATGCTATGCCAACTTCAATTTCAATTCAAATGAATAAGTGTTGAATGTTAGGTACATTGCTAAGCTTCCATTTTTCCCCTATTCATTTTGGTGAACCCGTTTACAACAAATCTCTCTTTTATGGTTTTATATTTAAATCTTGCATGCTTATAAGATTAGATTTCTTGCATTTATTTCTTGCATTTATATTTCAAAAATATAAAAAAGTTGCAAAATTCCTTTAAAAATACAAAAATATTTACATTTTCATTCTTTTAGTGCTTTCTTTGTATTCAACATGTATGATTCTTGTTTTGAGTACTTTGATGAGGCTTTTATTGTACAAGAGGATAGATTCCCTAATGAGGTACATGGTAGTGAGGATGAAAATGGTTTGAATATGGTTTTCATGGATCCTATTCCTATTTCACTCTCCTCCACAACCTCTCCAATTGACCTTTACGATAAGGTGTGTGCATCGTTACCTTCATGTCCAACTATTTTTAATATTGATAAACCTAAAATTATATATCCTACACCTTTGATGACAGTAAAAGGATGTCCTTGTATAATAGTTAAAGGTAAACCTAGAGATCCTTTGGATTTCTTTGATAACATTGATTCCATTTCACATTCTTATCACACATGGAATAACCCTCAGCCTACTATTCTAGTTTCTATACCTCCTTCTCAAACTATGCTTCCTCAAGCACCTAGGTATCCATCTACCTTTAAGGAGTATAACTTAGTTGACCAATTACGTGCTACTCCTGTTAAGATATCTTTATGGGAATTACTTCAAACCTCCCTGACATATCATGAGGCATTGAAAAAAGCTTTATCTACTCTTCCTACTTTTCCTCTTGATCAAGAGAACATTCATTCTATTTTGGATTGTATGCATACTATGCCTTCTGTACCTCCTATTGTGTTTTCTGATAATGACTTACCTTCCCTAGAGGTGCAGAATCAATATGATGCTCTTATGGTGGCTATCTCTATTAATTAGAGTATTATTTGAAGAACCTTAATTGATAATGGATTTGGACTTAATGTTTGTACCATGGATATGCTCAAGGCAATTAAGACTGATCTATCTACTATTAAACCTGATAATGTTCCTATACATGGATTTGACAATATTGCAAAAAGACCTTTGGGCATTATTACCTTACCTATTAAAGTTGGTCCAATTATTCTAAATACTCCTATTCATGTTATGCCTAGACCTCTCAATTATAACCTTCTTTTAGGAAGACCATGGTTACATACTATGCATGTAGTTCCTTCTACTCTTCATCACAAGGTTAGGTTCATCTATAATAACTTAATGTACACATTACATGTGGATGATGCCCTGAATCCTTTCTTAAATGCTGAATATGCCAAAAACTCTGAACCTATTCAACCTAGTAAAGAGATTGAAAAAAAATCAGAGATACAACAATCTAAGATAAAGAAACTTGAGATTCAACAACAAGAAGCCCCATCTTCTTCTTTTTCTGAGGATGATTGGGGGACATTGGATTTCAATCCTACGTTTATTGGAGAATACAAGGTCTCTAATTTGGAATTCATGGAGCAACATAATGAATTTGAGAAAAAAGTGTTTATTTATTCTTCGCTTTCTGAAGAATTAAAAATTAATTTTGTTGCCGCTTCGATTAATGAAATGCTTGACACTATAAAGCCTGATTGTTATGACATTGTGACATACGCTGCTTCTTGGACTCCCTCTGATATGACTGATCAATATGGTCCTGGTTATCATTTGCTTAAGAAATCAAGATTTAATGGAAAAGGATGTGGTAAATATGAACAAGGTATACATGTACCTTTGGATAATGAACTTTATGATCATACATATGGATTAGGATTCAATCCTTATAGACAACCATCGACTTTTCCTCTTAATGTTAATCGTATTTGCAGTGGACAGTTGAAGTTGGTTAACCCATTACTTATTGACCTTAATCAACCCTCCTCTTTGGATATTTTTCCTAAAGATGAAGCCTTAATGGAATTTTTAGGAATTTATGTAGATTTACCTAAGTTTCATCACAAACGAGGAAAGCCTTATTGTTTAAAAATAGATGCTTATTTTGGAGAACATGAAGAACATGATATTCTATCTTTACCAATGGATTCTCTGATAAGAAGTGATTTGTTAATTACTGAAACTATTGATATTCAAATGGATGAAAATGATCTTGAAAGGATGATAAAAATTGGGAAATGTTTGAATTAGGATGAACGTGATCACTTGGTTTCCCTTTTGCTTGAATTTAAGGATATATTTGCTTGGACATATTTTGATATGCCGGGTATAGATTCTAAGATTGTTACTCATAACATTGTTTCAAAGCCGAATATGAAACCTGTGAAACAAAAAATTTGAAAGATGAATCCACGAATTGCTTTATTAGTCAAAGGAGAAATTGAAAAATTATTGGATTCTGGATTTATCCGTTCTATAGATTACTAAGATTGGATTTCAAACATTGTGCTTGTGTCAAAAGGAGAAAATAAGATAAGGATGTGCACTGATTTTAGAGATTTAAATAGGGCATCCTTGAAGGATGATTTACCACTACCTAATATTGATATGATTGTGGATTCAATAGCAGGCCATGCCTTATTATCTTTTATGGATGATTTTTCAAGATACAATCAAATCTTTATCCCCCTAAAGATCAATTTAAGACTATATTTATAACACCTTGGGGAACCTTTTGTTGGGTCATGATGCCCTTTGGATTAAAAAATGTAGGAGCAACTTATCAACAGGATATGACTTTGATTTTTCATGATTACATTCATAAGATCCTTGAAGATTATGTGGATGACATCTTGGCAAAATCTATACAAAGAAAGGATCATGTTACTATTTTACGACAGATATTTGAAAGGATTAGAAGTTATAATATGAGATTGAATCCTAAGAAATGTGTCTTTGGAGTTGATTCCGGTAAATTATTAGGATTTATAATCTCTAAGTGAGGCATCGAAGTAGATACTGAAAAGATTGAAGCTATTGTTAATATGCCTCCTCCTAAGAATATCTCAGAATTACAAAGCTTACAAGGAAAAATACAAGCTATTCATCACTTTATTTCTAATTTAGCATACCAAACTATTCCTTTTACTTCCTTTCTTAGAAAGGATACTACTTTCTCTTGGAATGAGGAGTGTAAACAAACTTTTGAGCAATTTAAGGAGTGTCTCACAAATCCTCCTATTTTGTAACTTGCAAATTTTGATAAACCATTTAAATTATACACTTTAGTGACTCAATGGGCTGTGAGTGTGTTGTTAGTTCAAATTGATGATAATGATAAAGAAAGACCTATGTATTACATTAGTCAGACTTTACTTGATTATGAAACATGATATATAGATTTAGAAAGACAATGTCTCGTCATAGTTTATGCATGTCAGAAACTTAGGCATTATTTGATAAATGCTGAAGGTAATGTGATTGTTAAGTTTGATCCTTTGAAACATCTTTTCTCACAAACTGATCTCTCAAGCCGGTTGGCAAAATGGGTGATGTTGCTTACATAATTTGATCTTAATTTTATTTCTCAAAAATCTATTAAGGGACAAGCATTGATAGATTAGCTAGCTGAAGCTCCTTGTCCTTACCTAGATGAAAGTTCTACTTCTATAGAATTTCCTGATGATAACATCTTAACTCTTCAATAAGAGGATATTTGGGAATTATATTTTGATGGATCTAAATGTAAGACAGGTTCTGGTGTGGGTATCATCTTGATTCCCCCTACAAAAAAACCCATCCCTTTATCATATAAACTAACCTTTCCTTGCACTAATAACATTATGGAGTATGAAGCTCTTATAGTGGGACTACGAGCAGCTTCATCCCTCAATATTAAATATTTACATATATATGGAGATTCACAACTAATAGTTGAACATATTAAAGGAGGATATCTGACTAAAAATGCTAAAATGATGCAATATAGAGATTTAGCTCTTGATGTGCTTTCACAATTCTCCTCTTATATGATTCAGACTTTACCTAGAAAGGACAATCGACATGCAAACACCATGACCAGTGCAACTTCCTTGGTTTTTCTCAAGAACAATGAGGAAAACTTTCAATTTACTATAAAAACTCTTAAATGCCCTGCAATTTCTGATAAGTTTACCGTTGACTATTTTAACTTGCATTCAGATGAATGGTATTCACATATTTTTCATTTTTTGAAATATGGTACTTTTCTTGAATAGGAAACAAGGAACATGCGTAATCATATTACGAAACTTGTAGCATGGTACATCATTTTAGGAGATATGCTTTACAAACATTCTTACAAGGGATTATTATTATGATGTCTTAATAGAACTAAAATTCCTATAGCTTTAGCAGAAGCTCATTCTGGTTCTTGTGGGGGAGTTTTTGGTGGAAAATCCTTGGTTAATAAATTACTTTGAAGGAGATATTATTTGCAAAAAATGGAACAAGATTCTTTCATGTTTGTTAAGAAATGTCCTCAATGTCAACAACGTAGTAATTTGATTCATGCTCCTGCTTGTGAGCTTTGTAATCAAGTTTCTCCATGGCCTTTTAGTATTTGGGGTTTTGACCTTATTGGAAAAATCTCACCAACTTCTTCTCAAGGACATACTTACATTCTCACTGCTATGGATTACTTTACAAAGTGGGTTGAAGCTATTCCTCTTCATTTAACAATGAAATATGTTATTTGTGGTTTCATCCTTAATAATATCATAACAAGATTTGGTATTCCTTCGACGATAATTTCAGATAATGGAATGTCTTTTAAAAACAAAGAAGTTGTGAAATTATTGGAGAAATATAGGATTCAACATTGATTTTCAACTCCTTACTATCCTCAATCTAATGGACAAGTTGAAGCATCAAATAAAATTATTGAAATTTTTTTGAGAAAAAATGTTAGTAAGCATGCAAAAGATTGGCATACTCAATTGACTTATGCTTTATGGGCCTATAGGACTAGTGTTCGTACCACCATATGTACTTCTCCTTATAACCTTGTCTATGGCACTGATGCTATTATGCCTTTGGAACTTGAAATACCTTCTTTACGAATTTCATTTCATGGGATAATTGATAAAGATAATTTTTGTGAACAACGCTTGCAAGAATTAGAAATGTTGGATGAACAATGAATACATGCATTAGAACATATAAAAGCTTATCATAAATCTCTTCCAAAAAAATACAATCATAAGGTAATTGAACAAACATTTGTAGTTGGTGATTTAGTCCTTTATGAGAATCAATGGAATGTGAATGCTTTACCAGGCGAAAAAGGAAAATTTAGCCCTAATTGTCTTGGACCTTTTGTTGTTATTGAAGACTTTGGTTCGGGTGCTTACAAACTTGCTGATATGGATGGTGTTTCTTTAAAGGAACCCATTAATATTATGCATCTTAAATGTTATTACCCTTAATCTCATTTATTCCATGTTCATTTATGTATTCCTTATAAAAAATTATTTTATAGGTTATGCAGTTTTAATAAAAATTATATATTGAATATGTTTATGCACTTTCTTACTTTGTTTCTTTCTATTAAGTTTTATATTGATGAAAGCATAGTAATCAAACATAGAAATAATCAGTAGAGAAAGTTTTTCATTCATCAAAAAAATAATTTTCAAAGTTCTGATACATAAGTGGCCAATGGCCCTATCTATCACTACGTCTATCACTATGTCGCTCTAATGGCTGATGACTCCTAGATCTCTCTACTCTATGATGGGAAGATGAAGATTTGTGTGTCTGTGTATGGCTCCTGGATATGCTCATACCTTGTACACATCCTTGGAGACTCTGTACCTCTACCATCAGCTTCTCCTCCCTTTCTCTGCACATTCTCAGCTCTCGCTAGATACATACAAAGATGTTGGCATGTCTGCTAGGATCTTTGTGACCAATGGAGAACTCTAGCTCATTGGCTATTAGTCGATAGGATATAATGGTATCCTTCAAAATCTTAGATACAAAGCTCCTCCACTTCGCTATGCTAGCTATAGAAAGAAACAAAATTCTATCAGTCTAGTATCCTGTATGTTCAAATCATATATTCAACTAGATTTCAATCAAGTTCATACTTGGGTCTCCCTCCTGGATGTCACTAAAGTGCCTAGATGGTGGAGGCATGGAGTGAATACTCTCTCCATGCTCACTATATCTTGGTCTTGGTGGTGGTGTCTCTATGTGGGGCCGTAGGGGTCATCATGATCTCAGTGGTGATGCGTGAGTAATAGGTATATATGTACCGGTATCACCACCTGGGGGCATGTCCTCGATCCTTTCCTTTTCTCTCTCCTCCACCTCCATGGGATCCTCCTCAAAGATGTTCTCCTCCTCATATCTGATATCCTCATCCTCCTTGATGGCTCTACTATCCTAGTATGTCCCCTCTATAAAGCCTAGATCACCTGTAGGATAATCCTTAAGAAAGATAGGACGGGTCCCCTCCAAACTCTAGTACCTAATGTAATCTTAGCTCATGCCTGAATAGGTGACATCTGATGGTAACTCTATATCCTCTATCTCCTTTTCATCAATATCCTCTATGTCTCCTATCGATGGTCAGCAAATGGCGTCGGGTCTCTGATAGTATCTCATCGGATGAACATAGAAAGGTACTACCTTAGGGACTCCCTGTAATAGGCCAAATTGCCTCATCACCCAATCATAATAGTAGGGAATCACTATATGACTCTGATGACCCTCTAGCATCTTAAACTACTATGGATGTCTCATCTAGAATCATGTATCAGACTACTCTATCATCTAACAGTAGGGTCTCCATATCACATCGGTGCTGGCAATACGGTCTAGATGTACTCTCCAATAGAGCATATCCCCAAATTTCTAAACATCTCTCAAAGGATATTCAAAGGCTCTCATTGTGCTCACATCTAATATCGCTAGCACTCCCTCTAGATGTGTACATGTGAAATGCTCAAAAATCCATATTTGCAGAACTATGCATGTTGACAAACTCTCTTGCTGATACCTCACTAGCTAACCTAAATGATGGTATAGCTAAGCTAGCATACTGCGACCCCACGAGAACATGGTCCTCTCTTTCTCCATCCTCTATATGAGATGTGTTAGAGGTGAACAAAATATGGTACCCTTTGATTTGGGTAACACAACCAAGGCTACTATACATAACATCACCTTTCGTACTAAAGGTGTAGGGCCTGATAGTACAGAAGATAGTAGGATCTGATCTGACCGGGTCCGCATTAGTGGATGCACTCCTATACAATAATTTGTGTCTACATGGATCTCCTTAAAACCACATTTTTCTCTAGGTGTAATAGTCTCCCCTTGGACTGGAAGCTGCAGGATCTTGTAGACATCCTCTAAGGTCACTGTGATCTCACTAGAGGGAAGATGGAAGGAGCATGTATCCTCATCCCACCTCTCTATCAGAGCTGATAACATGGCTCAGTATAGTCTAAGTTGTGTGTAAGGACTAATACCCAATACAATCCCACATTCCTTAGTAACTAAATCCCCTCATCATCAAGCTCAGATAGTCTCTCCCTAACTTTCACTAGCAATTCCCCAAAAGGATGCTCTCGGAAGCAGACTAGGTCCTACAAGCACAAACAAATATCATATTAGTCATTTGTATCATCAAATATGCAAAACTAACTGAACTAGGTCAAATTCAACCTCATTTAGGTCAATGTTGACCTTACTGGGTCAATGTCAACTTTACTAGGTCAGGGTCGACCTTTTTGGGTCAAGGTCAACCTCATCTCAAAAATTGACAAAAACCCTCTGGTCAATGTCGACTTTCATGGGTCAAAGTCAACCTAGATGGGTCAATACTGACCTAAATGGGTTAGGGTTGACCTAAAGGGGGAAAAATTGACCTTGCCTATAAAAAATAGGAATTTGGAAAGTACAAAGGAGGATAAGAGTAAACTCACCTAAGGTAGTGGTCGTCTGGTAGCCAGGTTGTTTCTCAGAGTCTCTAGGTGTGTCGCTCAAAGTTCCTCTCTTCTCGGCATCTTGCTTCCTCATTTCAAATCCAAGAATGGTAAGAATGAGTAAGTATTTATCTCTTTTACTTATTTATAAGTTCAAATTAGGGTTTTATTAGGGTTTCGTTAGGGTAAACTCAGATTTTCTCTTCTTATGCATTTAGACAGATATCCACTCTTTTCATCATAACTCGAGTTTGGTAACTCCATTTTTAGTGTCATCAATGGCATTGGAATCATGATTCAAATACTTGACTCTGTGAATTGATCTAGGAAGGTAAGGAATCCTTCTAATTGGTTTAGGAAAGGACTTTTCAACACTTTGCATATCCAGTATATAGAGTTTTTCTTATCACCCTTTTTCACCCTTCCGAAGTAGAAAGCCAAAACAAGGGGGGCATAAGGGGCTCTATACACTTCTCAAATTATCATATTGTAAGCTTTAGGTGATTTATGGATTTCCATTTAACCTTGTGTGTTGTAGGTTCTAACAATTTTTTGCAGGATCTTTACATTGAGGACTTAGCTATATCCTTTTTATTTACTATGATGTTTTCTTACTTTAGCTTGCATATTCACATAGTATCATATCTAAGCTAAAGTGGGGGCTAAATGTATCATATTAAAATGGAATCACTTCCATCTTGATATGTTTAGCACCCCATTTTAGTAAAGTTATCATGATAGACTTGCATTTAGGATGCATTTTGCACTTATCTTCTTCATTCTAAGTGAAATTAGGGTTAGGATCCCGAGGATTCTCTTGAATTTACCTATTCCATGGTTATATTTTCTAGGTAGGAGTTATAAATAGGTCCTCCTAGCCTTCATCATAGTCATCATAGGATTTTATGCTTATCCCTAGCATTCTGTCCCAATTTGATATCATTTCTAGGTCATTGGGCATCCTTGGGACCTCCTGTCTTGATGCTAATTAGATCTGGGCACAGGGTCAAATTTGAGGTTGATCTTGACTAGGTCAGGATCAAGATCAAACCTAACTAGGTTAGGATCAAGGTCAAACTTGACTAGGTCAGGTCCAACCTCAATTTTGCCACCCTCATTCAAATTTCAAGAATTCTTGATTTTCGGGCATCGGTTTTTCAGGATATTTATTTTCCCACCTCCGGGTTGGCCATTTTGAGTTTTAGGATGGTAAATCCTCTAATTGCATTTAATGTAGGTATATTTTCTAAAGGTTAGGACCTAATTGGGATTTAATTCTCCAAGGTGGCCCCTCTAGAGGATTGTGTCCTAGTTCACTATAAAAGGAGGCCTTCCTCTCTCATTTTCACATCAAGTTTTCAAGCTCAAGCACTCTCAAGCAAGGTGATTGATCCAACATCCATTATGCACATTTCTCCATCAATTTTTTTGAGCAAGAAGGTTTCAAACAAGGAAGAAATGGTGAAGATGTAAGATAACAAGAGGATGATATAGGAGATCAAGCCATTGTGGACATCAAGCATCTTTGTGAACACTTATTTGGAGCAAGAGAGATCCTTTCTTTCTTGATCCACCATCATCAACTTTCAAGCATTCAAAGACTCAATCATGGGGTAAAAATTATGGATTATGAGTTTTGTAGAAGTACTTTAGCCTTGGGGGCTTGGTATGCTTTTCTATCTCATTCAAATCTATGCATTGTTATTTCATACACATTCATGCTAGGGTTTTGATCTAGAGGATTAGATCTTGGCATTACACTTTCAATACATACACACACACATTGTATTTCAATCAGCTATTTGTGGAGGTGGAGACCACCAAAATGGGGGTTTGAATAAGGCAAAACCCTATATAGCCACCCCAAAAACCCCCTTTTTCAGATATCTACAGTCATTGTTTCGGGAATTAGAGGATAGATTTGAGTACCCTTTTCACCGAACTTCTGGGATTTGCAAACAAAATCAAAATTGGGCTTCAGAATAAAAATGTGGTATTTGACCTTTTATGAGGGTCAAACTCGACCTGCTACCGGAAAGATGAAACTTTTCTGGGTTTTCTCCATTTTGGCTTCCTGATCATAGATCTGGTTGCAGAACTTCTGAAACCTCATGCAGACTTCAGAAAATAGGTATTTCCAAATCAATTTGATAATGAGGTATGTATCTTAACCTAATTAATTTTCAAGTATTTCCAGATTTACTCATGCTATGCCAACTTCAATTTCAATTCAAATGAATAAGTGTTGAATGTTAGGTACATTGCTAAGCTTCCATTTTTCCCTGATTCATAAAGGTACTTGGAGTGTATGAAAAATAAAAGGGATGCATGAAAATATTGTTTCTCATCTCTACAGATAAATTTGTGCTTTGGTGTGATTTTTTCTAGTGTTGTACCTATGTGTCATGTTGAGGAGGGTTCCTCCTTTGGTAAGGAGAAATTGGAGATTTTTATTGGTGGTTCCCTTCTAGAACCTAAAATAATAAATAATAGTGTGAAGGGAGAATAAATAATTTCTATATAAGAAGAAGAAGAAGAAGAAGAAGAAGAAGAAAACGAGGAGAAGGAAAAGGAAGATGTGTCTCCATTTTAATGTGACTTTGTTGGCTTTGATGTAGTTCAGACTATGTTGGAAGAAAGAGATTTTGAAAGGATTGGTGAAATGTGGTGTTCCTACTCTATGATTAGTAGGCCTAAAATTGAAGATTCTTTAATGGATCATTTTCTCAAAATGGGTATTGTTGTTTCTATTGTTTCTAATGTGTTACTAGATGATTTGGTAAACGTTATTGAGGAAAGGTTTTTCCAAGAAGGTTAAAGGACATAAGTTGAAAGATGAAATTGAGAGAAAATGTGCTAATGCAAAACACAAGTTGTCCTAACAATATGGTGAGATAAGAGAATACATTAAAGAAATGTATGATATTTACAGGTATTATCTCTAGTGGCTTATTGTAGTTGATAGTTTCCAAAGTAAGATTGAAGCTATTGAGTTTGAGCTAAATGAGATCATAAATATTTTTATTTCTTCAAATATTAGGATGGAAAATAGATAATAGAATTTGGTGAGTTGGAGACCGAGTTCTTAAATGTCTAGAGATAGAGAGAAGATTTGGTCAAGACTTTCTAATTAGTAAAGAATATTGTTGAGGTCTGATTAGAACATATTTCCAAAATTATTTTTGATGCAGAGGATTATGAATGACATTTTCCATTTCTAAATTGGTCATCATCATTTGATTTATTGGTGTTACACGATAGTTTGTGTGATCAGATAAGTTCTACTATAGAGACTTGGAAGAGGAGTCTTCCAATTATAAAAGAAAGGTACACAATATTTTTTCATGTAAAAAATATTATTTTTACTTGTTGTATTTAATGATATTATTTGTCCCTTTAAATTTGATGGAAGAAAGGAGGATAAAATAACGAGAAAAACTAAAAATGGAATTACTTAAGGGGAGTTTTTGGAAGTTTTTTCTGTTTGAAGTTTTTGGAGTTTTTTTTTTTTTCCCTATTTTCCATCAATGCCAAAGGGGGAGATTATTGAGAAGTTATTTATGGGTTGGCCTTATTGTTATTGATGTTGAAATATATGGTCCAAATGGTTGTGCTCCATATTTTGTACAATATTGATATGTCCTAGGGTAAGTGCACCAAGATGGTGGACAGTTTAGTGGCCACATAAAAAAAAATGAAAATTTGCGTAACCTGTATGGGTTCCATAAAATTCAAAATCTTTCTAGGCTTGGTTTTACTTATGGGTTATGGCTTGGTAAAAGGTTTGGAATACGACCCTAAGGCTTGCAAGTCTAGTTTACCTCCAATTTTGTCCATTTACACATTTTTTCTTCTTTTATCATGATTTCTCAACTTCGTCGTCATTAACTTTACAAATGATCAAGTGGGTATCTCTAAAATTAGTACCATCATCTCACACGTCTTCTAGGATTTTTGACCATATAAATTTTTCTATTTTTGGACAATATTAGCATAGTAAACTTTAATTTTCTTTACCAGTGTCTTCACAGTCCTCACAAAGATATGTCTAGACCATTTGTTTAATAACTTTTGATTTACTTGACCAAATTCAAAAAAACTTACATATTATTGTTCTACACTAGATTCTATACACTTTAATAATTTTTTTTGCAATTTGGGTTATTTTGATGCAAGTTATGCCCATCCCTACTAAATTTTCAGGATGCAGTCACTTCAAAAAATCATAAAAAATAAAATACTCAACATAAAATTACAAAAAAATATACAACTTCTAGATCTCACTCTTACCTACCATCCTACCAAAGAGTTTTGGAAAATACTAAAGCTAACTATATATTTTGTGAAGTGCATAGAAATAGCCATGTTATGTTTTTTCTAAAAAAATTAGGAACAATGTTTCATGAGTGAGAGGTTTGACCCTCTTAATATTATCCATTTTTAAAAAACTTTAGTAGTTTTTAAACTAGATTCAGAGTACTACAATTCTTATTCCTTACAAAATTCCTAGTTTTGAGTGCATGACCCTCAAATCTCTCAGTGAGGTTTAGGTTTCCATGATTTCAAAAAAAAAGTGGCCACTTATACCCCCCTTTTTTTTCACCAGCTTGGTGCACTTACCCCCTATGCAGTATGCTATGGTGATGAATTGTGTGGACATTATCTTCATTCCAAATATGGTAGTATATCCTTTTAGTACATTTGGTGTGGTGTGATGAATATTATATGTTTAATATTGGATGTTGTGTTCAAAGCTTATTATAGCTATCTTTTCTATCCATAAATCCATTTAGTATGTCAAAACATTTTTGTATATCACTTCTATTCAATTTTGGATAGACAGTATTAGGTTTTATCCTTTGGTTGGTGATGAATTTGATGGAGATAAATTTTTGGTCTTAGTTGTAGCATCCCCATCAGCTTTGGAATATATCTCATAAGTTACCTTTTGGTAATTATGTTATTTAGCATTCTTATCTTATGTATGACTTATCTATGGGTCTCATGGTAATGTGGTATGGATTTTCCTTATTTGTGATCTATATTTTTGGTCTTATGCTAGTGTGTTTAACCCTATTGAATATCTCAAGATTTATTTTTGTATTCAAGCTGACATGTTTTGCTAGGAAGAATCATTTCTATTGTTCAATATATATATATATATATATATATATATATATATATATATATAAACTTTCTTATCCAAATATATAAGTATGGATGTTATAATCAATACATGGTGGTAAAGTATGCAAGAAGATTAAGAGGTATATATATATATATATATATATATATATATATATATATATATATATATATATAAACTTTCTTACCCAAATATATAAGTATGGATGTTATAATCAATACATGGTGGTAAAGTATGCAAGAAGATTAAGAGGTCCATAATATAATAGTGAGGGAAGAGGAAAGCTAGTGATGAGAAGAAGTATTTGATATTGCAGAGATTTTTGAAGGTTTCTAGAAGATTCCTAATAAAATATATTGTAGACAAATTTTATTGTGCTCTTAACTAGAACTAAATTCATGCATATGCAGATGTCGCTTTGTTGGTTCAGATTTTATTTGTAAGACTAATTATTAATTAGTCATTTTGTATCAAGATAGTTAGCCTAACCAATAGTGAGCCTTACATGCATTGAGAACTCCGTCAGTGAGCCTTTGGAAAAATTACCTTAACCAGTGTCACCTTAATTGGTGTTTATATTCATGAGAATTAGTTTCTTCATTGTTTTTTCCATCTCAAGTTTCCACATTAATTATGGTGTTCTTGGTGTATGATCTTTATGTGCTTACATGTTCATGTATTTTTATATTATCTAATGAATTTAGCATTTCTCTAGATTATTTGAGGTTAATAAAAATTATTTTATGATAAATGATTCATGCCCCTCTCAGTTATTTAAACTATCCAACATTAAATTTGATGCATAATTCTCTACTATTTATCTTCTATAATTGTGTAAATGATGTTTTCTATTGTATGTTTATAAGTAATTGGTAAAATGGAAAGTTATTCCATCTCTATTAGCATATGTTTTTCCTTTCATTATGAGGTTTACTTGGTGAGGCATTACATCTAGTATCAAATAACATGTTCATATGTTTGGAGATCTAGTGTTTATACATGCTCATTGTGTTTGGTGTGAGTGGCGTGTGATCATTATTTTTTATTATGGATATTTTGTTGCCATTAGTTTCTCAAATGTGGATACTCTTAATCACTTAGTCTTGTATGTAAGTTTCATGTTGATCAATTATTTTTATTTTGGAGAATTATTCATGTTTTCTAAGTACTCATTGGATTTTGAGCTTCCTTATGCCTAGTATAGCTAGAAAAATTCTTCCTCCTATCCATTTAGTGGACTTTGTCAAACTTGAGTTTCTATTTGATTGCCAATAATTTTTCTATTTAGTTTTGAAATAGATAAAATTCACCCATTTGGGCTCTTTCTTGTCAATTTTGATGGTGACTATTCCAAATTTTTGTTACTATTAGTCCTATTTTATGATGGTGTTGTTCCATATCATGTTCAATGTGAATCCCTAAGTGTGTGTATAAGGGAGTACTTCATGGAAAATGTACCATAGTTTCATGTTGGGTGGTTATAATAATGAATTCTCTAGTAATATTTCTTTAATCATCATTACTAATTTTGGATGAGGAGTAATTGGGTCCTATCTATGTTCTTATCATAGTTCTAGATGCTTAATTTTATCTCTTCATTATCTTAGTATGGTTTTGGATGTGTTGTGATGGGCCTACTTCTTATATTTTTGTTTGTGAATGATGCCTCCTAGGAATATGAATCATTGACATAATCGAGTTCCCAATATGGGTACATGAGAAAATCATCATCAAGAGGATCAATAGGAGGAGAAACAAGATGATCAGAGGAGTTACTAGAGTGGTGGTTATAATTATGGTGTTAGGGATACTTAGATCCTTAATTTACTCTAGAAACTTATTACATGGTTTGGACCTCATTCTAAGGTATCTTGTTATGGAGATTCACAACCATTAGATCATTATCATTAGGAGGATATGGGAGAGTGTGAGTGTTCTTGTAGTCTGAGTGTCTCTAGGATAGATCATAGGAGAAGTAGAGAATCCCCTCATAGGAGATATTAAGTTGGGGTGGATGAGGATTCTATTATAGTAGGACATATGAGAGACCTCCTTTGATCACATCCACTCACATTTGAGGGATATTATGTTGGTATAGAGGAGATAGTTGGTTGATAGATCTTGATAGTTATTTTTCCATGCATCCATATGGGAGAAACACTAAGGTGCAATGTCCCATCATGTATCTTAGAGGTTTCACCTCTACATGGTGGCATACAAAGGAGAAGAAGATACACCTAGACATCACTACAATATCATGGGAGACATTCCTTGAGCATTTATGAGTATGTTTTTTTTTATTGGACCACTCTCACCATAGGAATAAAAATGAGTTTCATGAGTTGAGGTAGCTAGATATGACTATGGATTAGTATGAGAAAAAAATATTTGAGCTCAAGTAGTATGCCAATATAGTTGATGATGAACCCATGATAATATAACATTAAATTCAAGGTCTTAATGATTGTATCAATTGCGAGGTTCAGTTGTTTCATCCAAAGACCTTGGAAATCCTCATGGAGAAGGAAATGATTGTAGAGGAGAACATAAAAAATATCCTTGGGGATAGATTGGAGTTTATATTGTTAGTGTACCTCCTTCAATATCAGATGTATAGAGTAAAAAATCTCATCCATCGGGATCTTCTAGGGCACCTGTGATACCCTCTAGAACACCTAGTAGACAAAAATTTGGGGGATATCACTCTTTAGAAATTTTTATGAAAGGTTAGTCATGAAATAATTTCTTATTTGAACTTACTAGATCTCAATAAAAAGTGGTAACAAGGTTAATTTCCATTAGTTAGTGCACCCTTGATTGGCTGTAGCTATGATGGTAGATGAGGATGTTTTACTTGTGGCTAGTATGGTCACATAACTCTCCATCCCCAAGAGGTAATTAGGTTTTTGTTAGATTTATTGAATTATTATTGTCATTGATTTTAATTCATGTTGAAACCTCCATATTGGCACTCTGGTGGTATTGGTTGGTTGCTGGCAGTTTTGGTTATGTACCTTTTGGTTGTTGGTTTTGCAACATGAGTTTTGGCTATGCATATAATAGGTTCAGTATGAACATTTTGGTGTTCCTAGTGCTCCTTGGTAAGTGTAAATTGTTCTACTCATGGTCCATTTGTTTTGGTGCATTTGTATGATTTTTGTCTCAAGTATTACATGGATTTTTGTTGGTGCTTCTATTATTTGGACAGTGGTGTGCTCATTAGATGTTTTTGGCTTATCATCTACATTGTATTCTAGACATGTTTTATTTATTGGTGGCTTTATTTATAGTCATGGTTCATCTTTTGGACTTGGTTGTGGTGTTTAGATGTTCTTAGTAACTATAATATGCATTATAATATCTTAAGTGTGACCTATCTATGGGTCATGTTGTAGAATTTGGATAAATGTTATTAAGTCTATCTTATATTTAGGATAAATTATATGCATTAAATATAATTGTACTATCTTTTTCTTTGGAGTCATCACACATGTTTTGTGTAGGTTGATAAATGTATGAAAAAATAACCATATAAATAAAGAGGATATTTTGTATCTATCATGCCCAAAAATTAGGGCAAAACACACATAATAATTTTTTTTTAAAAGCACAAAACATCAACTAGGTCACACACTAAGGTACACTCAACTTGAAAAATAGAATGCATCGACCAACACACAACCACTCACAAGGGGAATCATGGCATGCAATAGCTTGCCAACATCCCTTGTTTGTCAAGTGAATTAGTCGGTACAACCCTAACTAGGGTTCAACATTGTGTACTAGAATTTGTACCTTCATAGGGTTGGTATCATCAATAACTCAAATAAAAATTAAATTACCACAAATAGAAAATCTAATTAAGCTAAGAATTGACAATTGAGCACTCTATGGATCTCTAGCGAGGGATGCTAATGATAAAGCTCTTAGAAAGCCTCCATTAGTGATAGTCCTAGAATGAGAATGAATGATAAGCTAAGCTACATAGTTCAATTCCAAATTGAAAAGATAATTAACTTCTATATTTGCCTTTCTAGCTCTAATTTGCAAGAGGTTTGATGCTATTGTCAATGATTTATGCCTTTATTTTATAGATTTTGGCAAGGGTAGGGGATGTAGTTGAGTTGATCAAGGTTAGGTTGGGGTTAAGTCCTTGGTTCCACCCTTTGGAGACAATTTAAATGGATTGTCCTCAAAGCTTGGGACAAGAAGACAAGATGAGTGGACAAGATACTCCTTCCAAATGTGTGATTGAGATTCATTTTAGGCTTGATCCATGTAAGCTTGGTTCTCAAATCCTATTGGTTGAGACTTTTTCCTCCCATGTGGTGTTGAGAGAAAATAGGAATTAATCAATTGATTTTATTTAATTTTTTTAGCCATGTGTACCCCTTAAATTGGTTGATTTGATTTAAATTGAACTATGTAATTAATTAGATTAATTACATAATTTATTGATTTATCATGATTTATTTGATTTAAATTGATTTGATAGCTTTTGATTTTCAATTAATTTTGGATTAATGTTTAATTACAATTTGTCTTTGATTCAATCTTGATTTGATTTAATTACATTTAATTGTGTTGATATTTTCCCTATTTTCTCACTTAAATAATCTTGTCCATTTTCAATTGATTAGAAATGCCCCTCTTTGAGTCGACATGCAAAGCATGTTGATTCAAAGAATGTCCTGATTCAACTGATATAAGGTCCTGATGTAATACCCCAAAATTGGCACCTATTTAATTTCATCAATTTTGGTGCATTATCTCAATTTTACATCACCAAAGTCCTAGTTCCCTAGGCAATTTTCTCTCTCCTATCTGACTTAATTTGACTTGATGTCAATTGCAAAGACCATAAATTGCAATAATCAAATGCTAAAATAATTCCTAAGTCCTAGACTTTATTTGGCTAAATAATCTCTATGATAAGTTAATTTAATTATGAAGTCCTAAGTACTTTTAATTAAATTAAACTCCACCCCCTTTAGCTAAATACCCTTGAAAGAAATTAATAAATATTTAGTTAATTGAATGGACACCTCTTTATTTGAATTTAATAATTCAAATTACTCAAAAGGTCACCTCCCACATGTGGCAAATTCCATTCTTTTAATTAAATAATTCATTGTCTTTTTGTCTCAATTAGGAATGAAGAGTCCACCGTTTCGAATCAAGAAACTCTTCATTCCTCTCTGGGCTTTTCTATTTAATGAACCTCTTTTTCTCATTCAAAAGAGGGAGCAATTTTTGAGAGCATCCTTACTATAGCATTTTTTAGTCTCATATCTCATTATTTTCAAAGCTCTTTTATTGCATTATCTAGTTCAATTTCTCATATTAGTGTAATTGCATTTCACATTTAGATTAAATTTGCTTACTTGTTCTTAGTCTAATATCATCTTTATTTCAAAATCAACTAAAAATTTGCATTTCATATTTATTTCAAAGTTTTCTAGATTAATTGCATTCATTCTTAGCTTAGTTTCATCTTGCTCATCTTTATTTTCTTTCAAATCCTCCATTGTTGAATTGGTTTCCCGGCTGTTGGCTCTCGTTCTGAGAGTATTCAAACACTCCATTCACATAGGAGGCAACAGGTCGCCTCACCATGGAATTTGGATTGAGTTCTTCATACTCTGTCCCAAATTCTATCAAGTGAATAATGACCATGTTGTGTTGTGCCTGATTTAGAGGTCACATTCAGTCACATACATTTTGGCACCCACCGTGGGGTAGAAAAGATCAATTTCTGGCCTCATTCTTGATTGTTTTTTCAGCTTTAGTGTTAGTTTCATGCCTTGTACGGCCACTTAAAGCTTGAAAAACTTTTAATATAGTAATTGATGGATATAATGATGAATCATCTTTCTCATTCTTTTATTTTGGTTTATTTTTATTGAGAAATGAATAATTTATGATCATTTTGGTGAAATTGGGTATTTGCAGATTTGAGATTCTCTGAATATAGTCAGATTGAAATATCTGGTGCGGACAAATTATGAACAATAAAGATCTATAATAATATTAATTGGAAAGATACATAAATTATCTTTCATTTCCTTTTTGTTTGAGTCATTTTTATACAGATTTGTGAAAGTTATGGGCATTTGAGTGAAAACTGGTTTTTAACAATCTGTATTGGAGTTGCAGGCAATGATTTATTCTTAAAAAATGATTTATGAATGGTAAAAATAAATGGGTTACATATTTGGAAACTAGATTAATTAATAGTTACTATGAATTTGGTTTTATTTCATTTGGATTATTTTTGAGAAAGATATGTGATTCCCTAGGCAGGGTTTGGTGTTTTAAATCTGATTTATGACAGAAAAATTACAGTCTGAAAAAAATTATTGGTTGAGGAACCAAATGGAATCATGAGACCTTGTAATTTTGGGAAATTATAGTTATTGATGTTGGATAAAAACTTCATTCTTTCCAGAAATTTTAATATTGTGATTTTATGGGTCAAATAAATCAATCTTTAAAGACTGTCTTGAAGACAGCAATGTTACATATCTTACAGTTTGCCATTGATTTGTCTTGATTCTATACTTTCAGATGTGTGCTAAATGCTGGATTGCAGATCTTTGGACCTAAGGTGAGTTCTTAAAATCTCTATAACACTTGGTTTAGGCATAAAATCAATCTCTCATGTGTTTGGCTTGAGTGTTACATGCTTTCATAGAACACATTTTAATTGATGCTCTTAATAGGAAATGAACGAACATAGATTTGCTTTCATAGAAGTTTGTGTTTAAGTGCATGCTTGTCTTTTAAACATTAAGTAATTCTTGGTTTCAAATATCAAAACATCTCATTGAGTGATTGAGGGCATGGATTCATTCCTTGTTTGCATGAAGAGTTAAATGCACCACTTTGTGGACTCACTTCATGTTTACTTGGAAAGTTAAATATTCCATGATTCAAACCCTCTTGCACTTATGAGTAGTATTGATTAGCAGTCTTAGATTACTTGTGATTGATCTAGATTGCTATCTTGGGTTATTGGACTCGCTAATCCATCGGCCCCTCATTTCTACCCTGTGGTTGCAATCCCAGCACCACATTAAAGGGGAGGGGTCTATAGGAAAGAAGCGTTAATTGTTCCACTTGGCAACCCTTTTGTGCTTTTTGGAACTCACTTATTTTCTAGGGTGTGGACTCACTTTGAGTTTGTGTGAGGAGTTCAATGCACCACTTTGTGGACTCACCTCACATTTACTTGAAGGGTTAAGTGTTCCACCTTTAGTGCTTTTCAATACTTTTTGATAGAGAATTACTTACTTTTCATTTTTTTTAGAAGGCCTGCTTGGGGATTTCATCACCTCAAGGGATGACCTTAACTCCTGTGTTCTGGTGGAGTATAAATATCGGGAGGTGAATCCAAAGACACCTCTCTTGGAAATGAGTTAGATTTCACTCTTGGCTAAGCCTCAAAGAACTTTATACCTTTGAGAAGTGAAGGAGGAGATTTGGGTTACCGTCTCCCCCCGGCTGTGTGATTTCAAATTCTTCTCATCTACGGATTCGTGCCTCATGTACCTTGCGTATATCGAGGACTCCCTTTATAAAAGCCATGTATATCCTTCTAGATAACTTGCTAGGATGTTGTTGTGTTTTAAGTGCCTGCTAAAACATTCTCAAGAACATACACAAGTAGAGTCCTTAGGGAGTAGAAATACTAAGTCACTATTCATGTTCATGTGCAAGGTTGCTTTGTCCCTTGCCCATTGCTTGAAGACTGTTTGCTTGAACTCCTTGATTGCTGTCTTATGTGCTTGATCAATGACATAAATCTGATCTACCTTTTTGTCCGTGATATATTTTTCTATTTTCCTGTCGTTCACCATCAAAAACTGGTTGTCTTGAGTTAGGAATCGATCGATCTTTGCTTTGACTCATGTTGTCTCTCATCTATTCATCTTATCTCTTTATGCCTCTTGTACCTTGCACTGCGATTGTCTTATCTCGGCTGTTCTAGCCATCTCTTTTTGACAATTCATACCAGGTTCATCTTGCATCTTGGCTGTTCTAGCCATTTATCTCCTTTCATTATCTTTGAGATAGAGTCTAACTTTATCCCGAATCTTTGCTCGTTACATCTTCATTTATGACTATCACGACTCGAAGTGGCAAGACTTATCCCATTCAGAATGCTGATCAAGATCATAGTAAACCTTGTAATTGAGACATAGGTCATCCTGAATCTGTTGCAAAATCTAAACTTCGTGAGGAATCCTCACATTCTTCGTCATTCCAAGAGTATTACAATCCATTGTTTCAGATACAGTCTGACTTACTATTTCAAGAATATTATAACCCATTTTTTGAAGACTAGCAAGACTCTGAAGGGTCACTTTCTAAAATTAAACCTATTGATTCTTTTGAACCTATCGACTCTTTCACGATCTCTCAGAATACTACCAACAAGATGGGAGATCCAAAACCTTCAAAGTTGGTTTTCAATCTCAGCTCTAACATGCCAAAACCTTCAAAGTTGGTTTTCAATCTCAGCTCTAACATACAAACGATCAAAGCCACTGAGAAGGCTATGACAGAAGCTCAACCACCTTCCAAATTTGCTAGAAACAAACCTTGGATCTCTCACTGTGACATTGCTCCAGGGAGTGAGGATACTCCTAAACCCAAAACTCCCTTTATCTTGCGAGGCCCTACACCTCCCTCTTATAACTACACAAAATCTCCAGCTTGTGCGAATGCTATCCCTTGATCTCATGCAAAGATTGTTCTCAAAGGTCCCGAACCTTTGACATCCAGACCAAAACTATCTATGGATAAAGCCCTCACCAAGGCAAACATCCCTAAAGATCTCAATCTCGATCAGTTTCAATCTATGGTGGGTCATTTGACCTCACCTCATTATTTACCATTCTCTGAGGAAGATGATCACTTGCTGAGCCACCCGCATAATGCTCTCCTGCACACTGAAGTTATGGAAGGTCCCGAGCATATCCCCCGCATCTTCATTGACAATAGTGCTAGCCTAAATACTTGCTCTGCTAAGATGCTTACCCAAACAATAGACAGCTTTGTTCCTGCCAATAGAGAGTCCATTGAGTTCTATGATGCTAAGCTCAAAGAAATAGAAAAGACCTTGAAGATCAAAGATATTGGCATGGGGGAATATCAGATTGAGTCTGTCTTGTCATTAACAACTCTCCCTCCATCTCCACATTCCTATGAGGAACCTTCTGAAGATAGATTTGGTATTAGCTATCAGAGCTATGAGCTTGACCAACCTAGCAGCAACTTGCACTCACATGCAAATTCAGATAATGAAGAAACACAGATTCAGCCTATGACACATGAGAGACCCTTGAATGATCAAAATTCTGATTCAAACTACCAAAAAGAGTCTTATCTACCTTCTCAAGTGCTTCAAGAACATGATCTTGGTCCTCACCAGGAGGATTTTATATACTCTACTGAACAGATTTCTACTACTGCAGCTACTACTAAATATGTCACTACCTCTAATGGCACACATACTGATTGGGAGCAACTATTGGATGCTTCCCTTATCTTTGGTATGCCTCAAGGTATGCCTATTCTAGATTGTTCTACCACTTCTACTGTTGAACAAAATCCTACTACTGTCGATTCCAATTATACACATACTGATTGGGAGCAACTGTTGGATGCTTCCCATATCTTGGGTATGTCCTGGGGTATGCCTTCTCTAGCTTGTTCCACCACTTCTACTATTGAACAGACTCCTACTGCTGCTGACTCCAATGGCACACATACCGATTGGGAGAAACTATTAGATGCTTCCCTCCTCTTGGGTATGCCTATTCCATATTACTCTACTACTTCTATGATTGAACAAGATCCTACTGTTAAAGAAACACTTCCTATGTTAGATGACAACAATGAAGAAAGTATGCCTCCGACTATGTCTCTAGCTGAATGGAACTCTATATCAGATGCTACAATGGAGATACCAATTGATGCTATGCACTTATATGCTAGTCTTAACAACTCAGAAAGAGGAGAAAGTTATGATCCTCCAGATCAAGCTATTGATGACAATCCTTTCCACCCTCCTGTGGAGATCATTCCTATGGATCTTAGGCCATCTACTCCAAGTTATACTCCTACTGCTCCAACAAATCATGGGTATGTAAGACCCCATTCTGTTACAATCTCATGGAATCTTGGTATATCCAGAATAGAATTGGTTCCTACTCGTGCGTTCTTAGCACCTGAAAGGGGACCTAACTCTTGGAATAGACCATCTTGGTTAGGCTCACATAATATTCCTCCAAACTTATCTGACTCTTCTAAGATGACTCACAATCAACAACGCTCTATGGAAGATTACTTTCTTGATCTACCTAATGCACTCATGAATGATGAGGATGATATTGATATATTTGCACTTGAGCCCATCCCATCAATTTCTCTTCCCTCTTCATCTCCCAGAAAAGTGGCCTGTCCACTTCCATTTCCACCTCTCCACCTGAACCAGTCATATAAGCCTCTTTCATCCATCATTCCTGAGTCTTTTGGAAGTAACTTGGATGTGCAACATAAAAATAAAAATAATGAGAATCCACTTATATCTCAAGGTCACCATGTCCCATCTAATCAACATGTGACTATGAAGAAAGGAAAGAAACAAAGGTGTTCAAAAGACCGCAAAGGTCCTCAAAAAGAAGACAATCAAAAGCTAGAAAATAAAATAAAAAATGGAACTCGAAATCCATTCTATAGGCATTGTCATCAAAAGCACCTCAAAGTAAAGAAGAAAAAATTCAAAAGCTATGTGGATTCCAAAGAAAGAAAAAATCAAAGTTGTCATTCGAGCTTCCAAAATTCTCATGCTTCCCTCCATTCCATCACCCTTGCCTCTCATACTTTACCCTCTTCACTCCATCTTGCCTTGTCCCAAAGTGCATATCAACATCTCCTCATTACTAATGGTATGACTAAGAAAAATCTAGAATGTACTTTCCCTAAGCGTTTAGAGCGTGGGAAATCTGATGAAGAGTTAAGGTGTGTCCATGAGGATATTTGTGGGTCTCACTTAAGTGATCTTTCCTTGACTATGGATCTCTTGACTATTGAACACTACTGGTTGGATCTCCTGTTACTGCTACAACATCTGGTTCTGATTCTACAACTTCTTAGTTGGCTACTACTACAAATGACTGTGTTTCCAGAGATCACCACTGAAGGAGAGAAACTCAAAGAGCCCATCAACTCTCTTCATCTAAAGAAGTTCTACAGTTGACATTCTTAGTATGCTCATGTACATACTTATTGGTCCTGAAAAAATCCTAAAAATTGTATATTGCAAAAAATCCTAAAAAATTGCAAAATGTCCTGAAAAAATGATCATCTTAGTGAAAACCTGGCAAACAGGCACTTTGATGTATCTATTATCCTAGTGAAAACCTAGTAAACATGCACCTTGATAATACCAAAAAAAAATAGAAAATGTGAAAAATTAAAAAAAATAAAATAGAAAAGATAAAAAATACAAAAAAATGAAATATTCAAAAAAATACAAAAAAATAAAAAAAAGAGAAAAGTACAAAAAAATTGAAAAAGAGAAAAATGTGCAATTGATGAAAACCTGGTAAACAGGCGTCATGGTAGAAAAAATAGAATCTCTGCCAAGATGGTGAAAACCTGGTAAACAGGTGCCACTTGTTTCCTAAAGCTGCATCTCATCTTAGCGTCACTTGGCTCTTAGTTTCCTGCTTTAGTTTCCTTCCTTTCCTGCTTTAGTTTGTTTTCTTGCTTTCCTGCTTTAGTTTGTTTCCTGCTTTGGTTTGCTAGCTCATGCCTTGCTTTCAGTGTCTTCGAGATTTTACTAGACTCTTCATGGATTGGAACTGGTTCACACTTGGGGGCACCTGCCTAGTCTAAGAGGCATTGTCCTATCGCTTTTAGAAACTCTCTTTTGAGCATTGGTCGCCAGTGGTTCCCACTATGCCTACCTACTGATACCTAGCTTTCGTTCGACCTCTCACTTTCGGGACCTCTCCCTTTCTATCAATCATCGGTGATTCTCATTACGTCTGCCTACTGTCATTATCTCATTGAGACTTCAAATGTTATCTTTCCGAATTGACTTCAATCCGCTTGAACACGAACGTAAACTGAAACTAAAACTAAATGTGTGTTCCTTTGAGGCATGTTGAGCTTTGTTTTCTTTGAGTGCTTGTTTGTTTGCTTTGCTTTTTTGCTTTTTGTTTGTTGGTTTAGTTCCAATGATCCAAATAATTCATATAAGAGGGGTGTTCATCTGTAAGAGCCTCTATCTCATATTGGATGGCCATGTGTACCTCGACTCCTTTTATATGGATGCTTTGGTGAGGTTGGTTCTTCTCCTTGTCTTTTGAGTGACTTCTTTCTGCTACTGGTCAAATTGTAAACGCTCGTCCTGCTAAGTGAATGTAAGGGTCACTGCGAGCAATCTTTGGCAAAAGAAGGAACTCCTATGTGTTTGGTGTGTTTGTTCGCAAGAGACATTCAGGTCATTCTATCATTTATGCTCTAATGCTTATGTTAACTTGCTAAATTAAAAGGAATAGGTGTTCAGGTCATTCTAGCTTCTTGTGCCTTAACGCTTACACCTCATTCCGACAAATTTAAGACTTATGTCATATTCATATTCTCATGTTGGGGAGAATTGTATGGCATCTTGCAATTGTCTAGTGCTTAAAAGAACTCAATGATGATAAATACGATGAGTCCAACAGCCGAATCTGGAGGATTGCATTTGTTCATCCTAGGCCTGCATTTAGACTTGCATCTTTCATTCTAGGCTTGCATTTGGAGTGCTTTCTTGTTTCTCTCTTGATTGATTTCTTCTGGATCTTCTCATCAAAGGTTCTCATCTTTTGTCCCAGTCTCATCTTGGATGCATCCATTTTCGGGATCGAAATTGAAATCTGACATCTCTAGATAGCTCGAAATCACGTTTTAAATTTTGTGATCCTTTGGGATCGGATGCTTGTGCAGTCAACCTTCTGGCATCATTTTCTTGCCAAATCCTCATCTTTACATCATGTTCTTGAGATATTTTCTCTTTTCATCAAAGTCAACTCAAGTCAAATTTAGTCAACCATGGTCAACTATGGTCAAACTTGGTCAACAGGACCTCTATTTTGCTCCAATTCACTTTTGCAGCTTCACGAGTCTAGTCTAATTGCTTTTGCTTTGCAATCTCTTGTTGTTTATCATCCTTTTGACATGTCATCTTTCAATTTCACTCCTGAGGGGGCAGGATGATTACATCATTTGAATCTTGTCGAATCTATTCTTGAATCAGTCTGATTTGAATCATCAATTCTCATCGCTAGGGGCATCTTGACGCCTCGCATCTTGTTATCTGGAAATCTATCTCTTAGGTATCTGAGCAATCTAACTCAGATCCTTGAGGATCATTCTTCATTCTGGAGATGGTTCTTGAAATCTATTGGGTATTGGGGCAATCTAACCCTAATTCCTGGGAGTCAATCTTTGTTCTAGAGATGACTCTCGAAATCTCTTTTAGACCGTTATCTGGGCAATCTAACCTGGGTCTCGGAGGACTAAGCTTCGTATTGGGGCAATCTAACCCTGATTCAGAGATAGTCCTAAATCTGCATCTTCATCAATTGGTATTGGGGCAATCTAATCCCGATTCTGGTTCTCTTTTAAAGATCGTTGTCTTCACAATCTAACTTAGACTTCAAAAAATTCATGCTTTGATCTGCTTTCATCTATCACTTCAGACTATTCTTTGAATCAACGCGCTGTTTGCACATCAATTCAAAGAGGGGCAAATGTAATACCCCAAAATTGGCACCTATTTAATTTCATCAATTTTGGTGCATTATCTTGATTTTACATCACCAAAGTCCTAGTTCCCTAGGCAATTTTCTCTCTCCTATCTGACTTAATTTGACTTGATGTCAATTGCAAAGACCATAAATTGCAATAATCAAACGCTAAAATAATTCCTAAGTCCTAGACTTTATTTGGCTAAATAATCTCTATGATAAGTTAATTTAATTATGAATTTCTAAGTACTTTTAATTAAATTAAACTCCACTCCCTTTAGCTAAATACCCTTGAAAGGAATTAATAAATATTTAGTTAATTGAATGGACACCTCTTTATTTGAATTTAATAATTCAAATTACTCAAAAGGTCACCTCCCACATGTGGCAAATTCCATTCTTTTAATTAAATAATTCATTGTCTTTTTGTCTCAATTAGGAATGAAGAGTCCACCGTTTTGAATCAAGAAACTCTTCATTCCTCTCTGGGCTTTTCTATTTAATGAACCTCTTTTTCTCATTCAAAAGAGGGAGCAATTTTTGAGAGCATCCTTACTATAGCATTTTTTAGTCTCATATCTCATTATTTTCAAAGCTCTTTTATTGCATTATCTAGTTCAATTTCTCATATTAGTGTAATTGCATTTCACATTTAGATTAAATTTGCTTACTTGTTCTTAGTCTAATATCATCTTTATTTCAAAATCAACTAAAAATTTGCATTTCATATTTATTTCAAATTTTTCTAGATTAATTGCATTCATTCTTAGCTTAGTTTCATCTTGCTCATCTTTATTTGCTTTCAAATCCTCCATTGTTGAATTGGTCTCCCGGCTGTTGGCTCTCATTCTGAGAGTATTCAAACACCCCATTCACATAGGAGGCAACAGGTCGCCTCACCATGGAATTTGGATTGAGTTCTTCATACTCTCTCCCAAATTCTATCAAGTGAATAATGACCATGTTGTGTTGTGCCTGATTTAGAGGTCACATTCAGTCACATACACCTGATTCTGTCATTGGTCAATTTTTGATGTTTGATGTAAGATGCAAATTATGATGAAGTTCGATTGATTTGATATCCTAATGGTCAATTTGATGACAATTCCCTGATATAGTATCTGATTCGATCTGATATGATGTTTGATGCCCCTTTCGATTGATTAGCGAAATTTTTTTTGATAAAAGATTACGCTCTAATTTGATGGTTGTGCCCCTAATTTGATGATTTGTTGTTGTTTTGGATAATCTGAGTGTATGCCCACTCGGAAATGAAATGAAATTTGATAAATGTTTTGAAAAATTTGATAGTTTAGGTCATTTTGCGTTGATTAGGTCAATTTTATATTGAATTTTGATTTCATTTCTGATAATGATTTCATGTTCGAGTGATGAAAAATGCCCCTAATTTGGTAGATTTAGTGTAAAATTGGGTCCCCGGGCATTTTCTGGTCAAAGATGCCCTTTTTAGGTCAAAATGGCCTATATAAAGGGTTAAAAAGTGATTTTCACTTTTGAATTTCACTTTTCAGTCTGACTCCTCCAAGATTTCTGCTATGGTGATTCTGATTTGAGAGCACAAGTTCGAGCGTGGGTGACAATTTCAGTGGCCACTGACCTTCAAACCTCCGGTAAGTGCCCGATCCTCTCAGTTTTCAATTTCATGCTTCAATTTTCAAAAAAACTTGAATTTTTCTAGCAAAACCCTATTTTTTGCCTTTTTGAAAATGAAATAGTGCATTTGCAACTTTTAATAGTGCTTTTAATCCCTTTTTAGCACTTTCACGTATTTAAATAGCTCTTTCGCGTAGGAAAATAACATGTTTACACATTAGTTCTAGGGCTTATTTCCCTTTTGAAATTTACTTTAGTGCTTTTGAAAGTCTTTGTGCTTTTGATCTTTTTAATGGCATGTTCAAGTTTGTAAATAGCACTTTCAATTTGTTTTAGCACATATGTCTTCAAACAACGTGTTTGATCATTTAGGTAATGCTTTAAACATTTAAATAATGCTTTTGCATTTTAGCACTTTTACCTTGGTAGGAAAAATTTATAAATGCCTTAGTCAGTTTTTGAACTGTTCAGTGTCGTCGATCAATTGATTGGCATAGGTAATAAACCTAATTTTGATAGCAAGTCATGGAATGTCAGTTTTAGTCAATTGAAATTTGAATGTTTGATTGTCAATCTATATTTAGATGATGGATGATGATGAATTTTTCATCCTCTCTAAATAGAATCAAGAAAATTGATTGTGGTCTGATATTTTGTAAATGTTTGATTGAATTAGGATAATTCAAAAGATAACTGATTTCAAAACTGATGTGGTTTAACTTGCTTTTTGCAGACAGTGCTTAAGTCACTAGCTGTTCAAGGTTTGTATCCATTAACATTCAACATGATAGATGACTTGAGTGGTGTAGATCATCAACATACTAGTCATTGTGGATTGTCTTTCTTACTCGTCCTACCTTGATTCAGAGTGAATCAAGGATTGATCACTGCTATGGATGAGAGATGGCACTCAGACCATAACACTTTCCATTTACCGATGGGTGAGATGATGATCACCCTTGAGGATGTCTACCGTATCCTTTGTATTCCTACCCAAGGAGAGCTTGTCTTCTATGATTAGGTATATGATGGTGCCACTTGTCATCGGGTCTTCCAAGATCTTATGATTGGTGATGATCACATTGAGTGGTCTTAGTTTTATTCCTTTCTAGTTCTGCCAGCAGTATTAGGTGCATTGATTTCCATATTCCTCATACCAGATTAGTGATGTCATGGATTCATGGTTGGTTGGGGTCCTATTCTTGAGGACTTGATGGCCCATCCCCGATGGTTTGATTGGGAGTCATGCATTCTAGCACAACTCTATCATGAGTTGCATATAGTTGTGTACAGGTATTCATCTACTCTCTTAGCAGGAGTGATTTTATTATAGCTTTGGACATGGGAGCATCTCCCAGTGACATGACTGATTGCAGCATGTCATTGAGATTTAGAATGGCCATTTGCCTGGATGTATGAGGGTATGGTTATGCAGGCCCACATGGGCAAGCTAGATTATTGGTACCGTGTGATTGATGATGTGGATTAGGTCATCTGGTGACCATATCTTGGATGTGATTCTTGGCTTGAGGATGCTACAGAGCTTCCTTTTATGTTCTCCCCATGATGGATGATAGGGTAGTCTCCTCATATCATTGAGAGATTTTTCTTCCATCGAGTGCTACGATAGTATGGCCATGTTTAGGGTATGCCTTAGGGTGTTGTGATGTATACCTAGGTTCAGGCTGAGAGATCACTATGGGGTCCATGTGTTGATTTCAAGATAGCATGCCAAGAGATTGAGCAGCTAGGGAATCTCCCCTAGGATGTGAGAGGTTTGATTATTGATGCGGGGATGACCGATGACTATGCAGATTGGTTTGCTCAGAACCTATTTCTGAGGTTTATAGATCCAACAAAGAGGATTCCAAGTATTGATGAGGAGTTTGATGATGATGATGGTGATGATGGTGGAGATGGTGGTAGGAGTGGCAGGATTCAAGCTCATCAGGGATGATTAGGTTGTTAGATAGTTAGTACAGGCAGAGTTATGATGCTAGTTATCTTTTCTGCTCCCATTCCTCCTAGAGGTAGTGGTGGTGTTCAGATGAGGGGTCGAGGTGTGGAAAAAGTGTTACATTGGGTTGCTATAGATCCAACTAGGAGATAGGGTCATCACAAGGCTAGATGTCAATGATAGTTGGATTCTGAGGCAACACATGCATTACTAGATTAGGCCCAGGGTCCTCCTCTAGCACAATTTATTCCACTGGGTGTTCCACAAGCTCCTCCACAGGTTCATCCAATTGTTCCACAGGCTCCTCCAACACATGCACCTTCTTTTGCTTCTATGCCATCTTCTTCATCTCATCCATCTTCTTCATCTCATCCATCTTCTTCTTCTTTCTTTCCATCATTATATGTTCCATATTCTTCCATGCCTTCTTATTCTATGCCTTCTTCTTCTATTCCTCCACCACAGACTCCTGTGACACAAGTTCCTAGTTCAGAGGCTTTGACGGCTGCATTAGAGGTTTGAGCTTTACAGTCGGATGTTTCTAAGATTAGACAGGAGGTTAGGTAGCTTAGTAGTATGATGCAAGTATTCATGTCCTCTATGAGTTAGCATGGGCTTCAGGCTAGTTCAAGCCATCCTCCTGATACTAGTCCTGGTCCTAATGGTGCTAATGGTGTTGGTGGTTGATCCTTTGATCTGATATATTCTTTCATTTATTGATGATGTATATGATCTCATTTTTTATATCGAGACGTTGGAATCTATTGTATTCTTTTGATCAGGAGATGTACTTTATTTGTTTGATACTTGTTGATACTCTGATGGACTTTGATTTTTAGATGTTTCATTGATGATATCATAGACTTTGATACTTTATTTTTTATTTATGATGATGATGCCATAGACTTTGATTCTTAGTTATGATATATTTACTTTATGTGATGTCATCATGTGTTGGACTTCATGTTTTAGGTGTTTTACTATGATATGCATATTTATATGATTCTATCTCCTATATATGTTTTGTTTTATGCTTTTTAGAATGCATTTTTGTGATGGATACATATGTTCTATTTATGCTTAGATGGTTGTCTTATGTATGACATAAAATAGATGGATGGATACAATTTGGATTTAATGATACTTATAATGATTAATGATTTTTAATGCTTTATGGATGAAAATGATATATAGATGTGTTAGATGGATAATGCAATGGTTAATGTGATGTAATTATTTAATGGAGAATGGATATGCAAATGTGATGGACCTATATGATGTAATGTATATTGATTATGGATACTTAATGATTCTAAATGTTATATGTGATATGATGTTAATGAATGCCATGCAATTATAGTGTAATGATATATATGAATAATGCAATGTGCAATGTTTTTGAATGAACTAAATGATATGCACCTAATGATGAATTAAAATGATTTTAATGGATGCAATGAACATTAACCAATAAATGCAATGATAAATGCACTTTAATGGATTGATATGAATGACTTAAAGAATGCACCCTAAATTAGATGAACTTTAAAATGAATGCAATCTAATGCAATGAACTTAATGAAAATGATTTAAAGGATGAATGCAACCTATTGAACTTTAATGAATTGAACTTTATGCAAGATATGAATGATGAATGCAACTTAATGCAATTAATGTTATGAAGATGATTTAAACTATATGGAATGAACTTAGATTAAAATGAATGCAACTTGATGCAAGATAACATGGATCTAACAAATGCTCATGAACTAATGGAATGCACCTTTGTTTTTTGATTGTTTTTTATTTCCAACACACTCGATCACATATAGTTTTTGAAGCTCATTTGATTTTTTATTTGATTACAACCCCTTTCTCTTTTCCTCTTGCAAGTTAATTTTTTGAAGCTAAGAAAGGAAAATACTTTAAATGCATTTAATCTAGGATGTATGCAACTAACTGTCACTATTCAAAAATTTGGAGCTTATATTCATAATTGAGTAGTTTTTGGAATCCCAATTTAGTACAACCATCACTAGTTCAACTATGATGATATGAATACTTTTTGCACCTCTTTTGATGCTTTCCCATCTCTTTTCTGGTATGACTATCACTGATTGAAGCCAATCATGAGAGTATGAATACCAATTTTGTCAGATTCTATGTTGCAAGTGGATTTTGGTATTATGATATTGAAGATCAAAATATCCAAGGTATCCTTTTGCATAAACAAACAAAGATCTTGGTTTCATCCTATGTACAAGTCCTCAATGATTTTTTGATGATCACATCCTTAGACAAATAATACATGTTTTAAAACTTTGATCTTAAGATAGTCATTCAAAAATCTATAAAATATCACGCTTTCATCATATCTTGTCTAGTTTAAAAACTTTCATCGATTCACTAGAAAGATATGATTTCATCAATCAAGTCAACACTTTAGAAATTTTTTTGCAATGTTTTTCAAATCCATATTTCAAGTGTAGTTCCATCCATTTCATAGTTTTAATCCTGATAAAGATAGGGGTTTAGTTCTATCCATTTCATACTTTTAATCCTGATAAAGATAGGGTCATGTAAGATCTCGGATCAAATTTTGCATTTGGTTTTAATTGGATTGGAATGAGGATTTGATTGAGTGTTTTACTTGTATTTTTGATGAATTGATTTGATGACTGATTGAAGTATGATTTTGATGAATCCTTCCTCCTTTAGAGTAGATTTCCCCTAGTGTGATATGATTTCAAAGTTGGACTTAGGACAATTTGCAGATTAGGTGACCAAAATATTTAGGTACTTGCAAATGCAACTGTGGGGTTTTATTATGCAATATATACAAATGTTGGTGAATGCAATATTTACAAGGATGACTACTAGGTATGCGACTGACTTGGAATTTCAATGGCACCTGTTTACTAGGTTTTCAAAAATTGAATAGATCTTGCTTTGTTTTTCTATTTTTAAAGCTTTTCCCTTTTTTTGCTACCAAGGTGCCTATTTTCTAGGTTTTCACCAAGGCACTTTTTCTCTTTTTTCTCTCTTTTTTGTATTTTCTCTTTTTTGATTTTTTTTTCTTCTCATTTCATCAAGGCACCTATTATCTAGGTTTTCGCCAAGAAAACATCTTTTTGAGGATCATATATGAATGTTTTTAGCTTTCTTCATGCTCAATTTTCCACAGTTTTTGATCTTTTTTGCATTTCTGATTCGTTTGCTCTTTTCTTCTTTTTAATGTTTTTGGTATTTTTTAGAATCTCTTTTGACTATGTACAATAAATAGGATTCTTTCCATCTAATTTTATGATACTCTTTTTCTTTATCCTCTTCCATCTGCTTCATGTGTAGAACCTTTTGAGATGAATGCTATTGATTAGTTCTTGTAACTCTTCTCCATCATAATCAACTAACTTATAGGTGCTTGTCCCAAAAGATGAAGTGATCACAAAAGGTCCTAACCAATTTGCTTCCCATTTCCCTTTCTTTTCCCTTTTTTCTTATTTCTTGGGATTCTCTCGCAAAACTAGGTCACCTATTTGGAATGTTTTTGACTTGATGTGCTTGTTATAAGTCCTTGACATTCGGTTTTGATATACTTTCAAGTGATCAAATGCTTGTTACTATTTCTCATCCAAAAGTTCTAGTTCATGCAACCTAGCAAATCTATAATCTTCCTCACTTATCAAACCATGTAGAGATACTCTCAAGGATGGAAGTTCTACCTCCAAAGGTAAAACTACTTCTATTTCAAAGACTAAGGAAAATGGTGTAGCTCTAGTTGGTGTTCTGATACCTGTCCTATAAGTTGACAAGGTCGGGTTTATTTTAATATGCAAATCTCTACCTGAATTGTCCACAGTTCTCTTGAATATCTTCAAGATGTTTTTTTTGTTGCTTCGACTTGTCCATTACCTTGGGGGTAATATATTGATGATGAGTGATGGATCATTTGAAAAATTATGCATAACTCCTTTAGGTCCTTGTTTTTGAAGTACTTTGCATTATCCATTATGATGGCATGAGGTATGCCATATCTACATATTATGTGGTTTAGGATAAACAATGATATCTGATTTCCTGTTGCAGTTGATAAGGGTACAACTTCCACCCATTTGGTAAAGTACTCCATTACAATGATAATGAATTTATGACCATTTGAAGATGGTGGATAAAGCATTCCTATCAAATCTAGACCCCATTGATAAAATAGCCAAGGTGTCGTCATAGGATGAAGCTCTTTTGCGGGCACATGTACCAAGTTTCCATGATATTGACACTTTCTACAAGTTTTAGCAAAGTGACAAGCATCTTTCTCCATTGTAGGCCAAAAATATCCTATCCTAAGAAGTTTCTTAGCTAGGGTTAAACCATTCGAATGTGACCCACAAATCCCCTTGTGAATTTCTCATAAGGCTATATCTAATTCCTATTTCTCTAGACATCTAAGAAGCATTCCATCTAGATTTTTATGATACAATGTGTCGAATATTAAGGTATAATGAGCGGCTTGTCAGATAAAGATTTTCTTTTGGTTCACGGTTTGGTCAATGGGTAGGATTTGGTCTTTTAGGTAAGTGTAAATGTGTGATGCCCAAAATTAATTGGGAAAAACACAACCAGATTACCCTATTAAAAATCCAAATGCTTATTACAACCAGAAAAAAACAAAACAGATAAATGACTTTTAAATGAAAGAGGCTTTATTTCATCTTTTATTCAGAAAATTAAATCCTGTTGTAATATCATGCATTGTTTGATAAATTAGAAAGTTTCATCATTTCAACAACATAGAGGTTGCATGAAATAAAATAATTAATAAATTAAAAACTCTTTCATATTTTCACAAGATTCAAGTAACAACATCAGTTTTCCATTATAATTGCAGGAAATATAACTACAATGAAATATTCAATCTTTGATAAGATATATTTTGAAATACACCTAATGCTGATTTCTTCATATCAAACTTTATTTACAACTTTTCTCATTATACAATTACAAGTTCATGAATTTACATTTTGAATAGAACAAATTCTTTTAGGCTTGTCACACCTAATTTATCCCTTCAATTTTTCTTTCAACTTCAAATCAGCAACTTCATCTTTTCATACTCAAGAAAAACTTGCAACACAAAGGCATTTACCACATGACCATGGAGGCTCACCTCCTAGCCTAGGCCATTACATGGCCACCCTTGAGCTAGGGGAAACAAAGATGGAT
Organism: Chamaecyparis obtusa; assembly: GCA_027943335.1. Taxonomy (NCBI): domain Eukaryota; kingdom Viridiplantae; phylum Streptophyta; class Pinopsida; order Cupressales; family Cupressaceae; genus Chamaecyparis; species Chamaecyparis obtusa. The sequence goes on along the minus strand of BSBK01011673.1, from coordinate 536,376 downwards.
GGGATACAAACAATCTACACCCACAATAATCAACAAGAAACATAGACATCACAAATTTCACTCCCAATACCAAGCTAGCACATAGGTATCATAATTAATCCCAAATTGGGTGAAGGTGGAAATATCTCATATGGAGATGCCATACTTAAACAAAAAAAATACTACTAAACATTCTTACATTCCTTCTCAAGGCTCCCTCCCAACATACCAGCTCATCACAAGAGCTTCAAACATCCCTTATGGCCCCCAAGGTATAACATAAGTAGGCCTCAAGGATGCCCATACATCCAAGCTCTCAAAACACATGGATTTACCAACTATGCCCTTCACCCCAAGAAATTCTCAAATCCTCCCAAGGATGAAAAATTATCTTGCACACCCATTTCACAATTCATAAACACAAAAAGGAAATTCAAGGACAAAATACATTGAGCATATTGAAGAAAAAACATCACAACTCTCACAAAAGATTCATCTTCACAATACAATAACATGAAAAATACAAAGTAGAACCACCAACCTTCTTCCTAAGCAATGGAAATGGAGGTTTGTAGAAGAGCTATCCCCTTTTGCTTCCTAGCTTGATTCACTTCTCAAAACCACTAGCAATTCTCCCAAGTTTTTTTTCTCTCTATCTCCCAAACTAGCATAGTCATGAAGTGTCTAACTTCCTAGTCTCTTTTTCCTAAAGACTCTAAAGCATTCCTCTCTCAATCCCTCATTCCAGGTAAGTTAGGTTTCTAGATCCTTGCTAACTTGACACTTGCCCTTGCTATGGAAATGGAATGCTATTGAAAACATGGGAAGGTGAGTTATTATAGAAAACATTCCCAATTTCATCATTACCAAAGATGGCCCACTTAGAGAGGCAATATGGAAGCCTAGGGAAGTGAAAATGATGAAATTTTCCCCCCTAACCCATGCCCATACCTTGGGGCACTTAAAAGAAACTCTAACTACACCATAGGGCTCCATATAGCCCTTCAAAAACCCTAGTTAAGTTTGCATCCGAAAATGGAATCATGATGACATAAACCTTGGTTCCCTAAACCACTAACCAAGCCTAGGGATACACAAGATAACTGAAGAAAAAGGTGGGGTCCACATTCCACTTAGGCATGCCATATCATCACAATAGTGTCAAATGACACCTCACAAAAATACACATCACATTACACACTTGGCATGCCTAGTGGATATTTAACATTAACATTTACATTTATGTCAAATTATTTATTTACAAATATTTACAACATCATACATACATGTATCACATTACGAAATAAAATCACATAAAAATGAGGTTTTTCTCTTCTTAGAGTTGACCTTGGTTTTAAACTAATTTTCACATAGATCCATTTTTATTTCCCCGCATTTACAACCATGGTCATAATCCTGCACACTCGATTTTGATGTCAGTATCTCATAAACTCAATGCATATATAATCATATCGAAAGTGAAATAATAACATCTAAACTCAATATATATAAAGGAACTGCATTTCATGAATCATAAACATAATCCACATTATAACCTAATTCTACAAACATCAAAATGTAAATTCAATTTTTCACATACACAAGTAACCCTATTTTAATCATTGAACCATTACACTATCAACATTTACTATTCTATAAGATAACGTGACAAATGTAGAATTCATAATTCATATATCTTAAGGCAAGCATGAAACCAAATATAGCATGTAAAGAGTATGACTAGCATCATCATCATATAAATCTGTAAAAATGATCTCATATAGTCTAATGGTAGAAGGTCATAATCCAAAATAGGTCTAATGTCTCTAAACAATGTATCATCAAGATAAACCAAGTGTCAAAACAACTATAGAGATCAAATGGTTTGGGTTAGGACCTCACAAAATGTCTCCATACCAAGGTGATTCATGTTTGGTTAGAAAACAAATATTATGAGGATAGGTAGGGTCAAATGAGGGTTTCTCAACTTCTTCTACCAAGAATTCATATCTGGTGCTTTGATCTGGTATTTGGAGAAGTGATGCCAAAGTATCCATTGCATCTGCTACTTTATTATTCTCTCTTGGTACTTGTTCAAATGTGATAAGAGTGAAGTACTTATTGAGATTATGAACCATATTCTTGTAAGGTATCATCTTGTCATATTTTGTCTAATATTCATCATTAATTTGATTGATAACTAATTGCAAATCTCCATAGACTTGTAGTTCTGTCACTTTCCACTCTAATGCCAGTTTGATTCCAATGACCAATTCTTCATACTCAGCTATGTTATTTGTTCATGGGAATAGAAATTTGTATTATTTTTGAATTGTAGACCCTTGAGGACTAATCAAAAGTATGCCTGCTCTTGATCCATGTTGTGTATAGGAACCATCAAAATATAGTTGCCATGTTTTTGCTTCCACATTCAAAATTTCAAAATCTAGAAATTCCACTTGTATTGGGTGGTCATCTTGTAATGGTGATTTTGCTAATTGATTAGCTATCACTTGGACATTGATATATTTTTGATCCACATATTCTATGTTGAATTCACTTAGCACCATGACCCATTTGGCTAGTCTTCCATTTAATGTTGTTTTGCTAAGAAGATATTTCAAGGGATCAATCTTTGTAATGAGTTTAATCTTGTGGGATAACATATAGTGGCACAATTTTTGGGAAGCAAAAACTATGACCAAAAATTCTCTTTCGATGAAGGTGTAGTTCAACTCATATTTTACCAAAGTTTTACTTATGTAGTAGATGGCCTTTTCTTTTCCTGATTCATCTTCTTGTGCCAAGAGTGCCTCTAATGAATTCTCGGTTGCTGCAATGTATAGAATCAAAGGCTTTCCTCTTATAGGTGGCATAAAAGTTAGAGGGTTCATTAGATATTTCTTCAACAAGTTGAAGGCTTCTTCACATTTTTCATCCCATTTGAAAACTATGTCCTTATGAAGGAGTTGAGTAAAATTATGGCACTTTTCTACCAATTGAGATATGAACCTTCGTATGGATTGGATCCTACCTTGAAGAGATCTCATTTGAATTATGTTTTTAGGTGCTTCCATTTCCATGATGGCTTTGAATTTAGCTGGGTCTACCTCTATTCCTTTTTTCAAAATAATGTACCCTAACAGCTTTCCTGATTGAACACCAAACACACACTTTTTTGGATTTAGCCTTACTTTAAATTATTCCAATCTTTCAAAATTTTTCTCTAATATGGGTAGATGTTCATCTCTTGAATGATATTTAGAAAGTATATCATCTACATAATCCTCCATGAACTTGTGCATCATGTCATGGAATATTGTTGTCATGGCTCTTTGATAGGTTGCTCCGGTATTCTTTAGACCAAAGGGCATAACATTCCAATAGAAGTTCCCCCATGTGCATGTAAAAGTTGTTTTTTTCTTGATCTTTGGGTGTTATTTTTATTTGATTTTAGCCACTAAAACCATCCATAAGATAGAAAATTGAATGTCCTACAGTCAAATATACTATGTCATCTATGCTTGCTAATGGAAAGTCATCTTTAGGGCATGCAAGATTGAGATCCCTAAAATCCATACAAATTCTGATGGACTTGTATGCTTTTGACACTAGTACAATGTTTTAAATTCATTGGGCATAATCAATGGATCTTATAAATCCAACTTTTAACAATTTTTCTAACTCCACTTTCGCAAGCAAAGCTATGTGTGGATGCATCTTTCTCAGTTTCTGCTTTACTGGTCTTGTTCCTTCTTTTATGTTCAAGTAATGCATGATTAAATTGGGATCTAATCCTGGCATATCAACATAAGACCATGAAAAATTGATTTTCTTTTCCTTGAAAAATTTGATGAAATCTTTTCTTTCCTCACTAGATAGAGATGCTGCTAAGTGTATGATCCTTGGTTCTGATTCTGATCCAATGTTCACCTTTTCTATTGGTTTGATCAAGATAGGAGATCTTTCCTCATAGTGCTCAGGTAAAGTATCCAAACTCCCTTCCTTAGGTGCTCAATTGGGTTTTCACCTTTGGAATCATTCGTTATTTCTTTCTCTTTTTGATCTGATGTTGCCACAATGTGGTTTTCAACATTAGATTCTTTCCATTTTTTATTTATTTTTGTTTTTTTTTCATTTTTTATTGAATTGAGAGTTTGGATACCTTCCTTTTCCTCTTCTTCTTGATATTTCATGGTAGAAGAAGGTTCAACCGCATTTAGGTATTGGGACACCAAGTTGTCATTCAAAAATGTTGGGAGTATGGTAGGTTCAATGGAATCCCATTCAATTAATTCCAAATAAATTAGGGTCAAAGGATCAATGTTTTGGTTTAGACCAATAGGGTTTAAGGACAAGACTTCATTGGAAGGTTCAAACATTGTATCACTTAAGTCTATAACATGTGGCTCTTCAAGATGATCTAGAGAACTAGGGTCAAAATCCTCCTCACTAGAATCCTATAAGGTTTCTATTGGGTAAAAATCTCATGGGTTAAACCTAATGTTAGATTCTTCCATAACAGGTCTCCATGATGGTATGTAGGGTTCTCCTACCCATTGGCTTATTTCAATTTATTGAATTGGTACATTATCTAGGACCACTTGGCTTGAGCTTGAGGCTTGACTTTGATTTGATTTTGCAATTGATTCTTTCACTTTACTAGGAGTGTAAGTATGAATGACATCAATACCTTTATCTTGACATGATTCATTGGAGAAAGTATCTCATTCCCAATCATTTGAAGCTTCATCACTATGTGACTCTAATTGCAATATTTTATCATAGACCTTAGGATAGTGTTTTTGAGTATACCCTTGTTCTAGGTAGCCTAATCATGTCTTCTCTTTGCTATCTCTCCACATCATTTCAATGGGTTCAAGGAGTCCTTCATTTCTTGTTCCTAAAGGTCCTTGTCCTTTGTATCCCATTTTTTGCATAATTTGAAATCCTTTCCCATATTGATGTGTGAGAATGCTTATATTTTGTATGTGCTTCTCATGGGTACTTGATTCTTCATCCTTGTATAACTAGTTTAGGATTTCATTGTCCTCTTCCTCCATGAATGAGGATGTATTAGCCCTCACAAAGTGATAATTGTATTTATGAGGAAAATTAGATGGCTTTCCATATGACTTTGGAGATAAGGGTAGGTCCATCATGGATAAGGAGTATTCACCCACTCCCTTCTGTTTGATTTTACATTGTTTCTCAAAGTTTTTCATCATATGGTTCATTTTTTGGTAATGAGCCTCCTTAGTGTAGATTTGAATGGATCTATCTTGGTCTTCTTTCTTTGTCCCAAGAGTAATCTCATCACTGACCTTTTCTTTTCCTTTTGTTGATGTAGCTAGGTTAGTAGGACTTTGGATGTTCTCAACAACAACTTCTTCTTTTTCTTTTCCCTTTAAAGATGGAAGATCTTTAGAGCTTTGACCTTTCTCTATTCTTAGGGGTATGGACCCTTCTGCATTATGCAGGACTAGAGAATCATTAATAGGTTTTAACTTATTACAATATTGGAAGGGGTTTGAGTCCCTGCTTACCATGATTTCTTGCCCTAGATAAGGGAATTTAAGACATTGGTGATAGGTAGAAGGCATGACTTGCATTTCATGAATCCACGGTCTCCCTAGTAAGATATTGTAAGTCAAATTTAGGTCCAGGACTTGACAAATGGTTTCTTTTTACATTGGGCCAACTCTAATAAGAAGTACTATGACACCCTTAGAAGCTCTCTCTTTGTCATCGTAGGCTTTTATAGTTATCTTTTTCTTTGGGTCAATAGCCTCCTCAAAAAATCCTAAGGCTTTCACCAAGTTCAAGGTACAAATATTTAGGTTGACCCCTCCATCAATAAGGACTCTTTTTACCATATGCTTGTGAATTAGAACCTCTATATGAAAATGAAAGTTTTAGGGGTGATTTAATGACATGTCATCTTTCTCTAAAAAAGATAGGCAATGAGGTGTAATAAGATGTCCCACCATATTTTGAAATTTTTCTACCTCCAAATTTAGAGGTACATTTGTCTCTACCAAGGCCTTTTCTAGAATTTCCTTGTGAGTTGTTGAGAGTTTGAGAAATTCTAAAATATAGATTTGAGAAGGGGTTAATTGTAATTAATCTACCAAATTATATTTCTTTGATGATGAAGATGAGGTTTGATTTGGTAGAACAATTCTAGGGACATTTCCAAGTAGAGTAATCTTTGAAGCTTGCCCCCTAGTTACAACATTAGATGTTGCTTCCCTTGGTTTCTCTTTTACCACAATAACATTTATGGTTTCTCTTTTACCACAATAACATTAATTGTGTTATCATAAGTATGAGAAAAGTTGACTTTCTCATTACCTCTTTTATTATTTTGGTTAGTGTTTGATGACTCACCCTTTTCATGGTTTAGAAAGGGTTTTTTGAAGGCCGTATGATCTTCATTATTTTGGGGCCCTTCAACCTTGATTGTTCCATCATTAATTAGGTCTTGCACCAAATGTTTTAGCTTCATGAATTCATTGGTCTTATGACCCTTATTTTGATGACACTCACAATGGTGAGAACCATTCCACCAGTTTGTCTTAATTTGGGGTTCATAGGGTCTTAAATCGGGTAGAGTAATGATCTTGTTGGCCACCAAAGTCCTTAACACATTTTCCAATGGTTCACCTAATAAGGTGAATTTTCTCTTTTGATAAGCAGAAAAGAAGGGCTTAGGCTTGTTTCCATTAGCATTATTGAAGGGATTATTATTAGCATTGTTGTTGTTGTTGTTGGAATTGGCATTATTAAAAGGAGTTTTATTCATTTGATTTACATTGTATGTTGAATTCTCTCCACTTGGTAAATTAAATGGGGTAGCCTTTAAGTTGTGGGTTTCCACAACTCCATCATTCACAAGATTTTTGTTATTATTTTTCAACCATAGTTTAGGTTTGTCATTGTGATTGTTGGCTCCTTTATTGTTGGTATAATTAGATATATAATGATTATTACTAGTATTGGTATAGGGTTTATTGTCTTTAAACAATTTGATTTCTCCCCTTTTGACCAATACATCTTCAATATTAATCCCATTCTCAATAAGTTTTTTGAATGTAGGTGGACATTGAAGTTGGAGCCTATAGTTCATATCCATATTTAAATTATTCATAAATATCTCCATCTTCTCCTTCTTAGGGTACTTTGTGGGTACCTTGCAAAAATGGTCCTCCACCTTTGAAGGAATCCTAAGAAAGATTCACCATCCTTTTGTTTTGTATCACATAGTTTTAGCATGGTAATCTCATGTTAAATGTTGTAGGAGTAATGAGTTACAAATTTAGAGGCTAATTCCTCAAAAGTCTTTATTCCTTGTGGGAGTTTGGAGAACCATTCCATGGCTTTCCCTCCCAAACTTCTTGGAAAAAGTCTCATTAAGTATGTAGTGTTATGCATAAATTCAATACTTAGAGCACAAAACTCTCTAAGGTGATCCTGTGGGTCTGATTTACCCATGTATTTATCATATTTAGGAAAGATTTTATTGATAGGAAAAGGTTCCAAGACTAGGCTTTTGTCGAATGAAAATGGACACAAGGCATCAATAGAGAAAGGCTTAGGTTCAGCGGCCTTTTTCATTAAGTCAATTTGTGCTTGGAACATGTTTAGTTGTTGAGTCATAGCATTCACCAGGTTTTCATCTTCTTTATTTTTCTTGAGTTAATCCACATCATAATCATGTGGGAGCTTTATCCCTGCTTGAGCTAGAGTTAGGAAAAATTTCTCCCTATCCCCATCTATTAGTTTGTCCTTGACTTCAAGAAAATCAATATCTTGAGCTTCTCTACTAGCCCTTTCTTTAAGCATTTCTTTAGGTCCTTGGTTTGCATGATTAATGTTGAAATTTTTTCCCCCATGATGGTAATCATGAAACACGAAATTTTGATCCATTGATTCAAATCTCTTTTCGAATAGATTTAGGAGACTATCCCCTTGGTCGTGATTGTTGAAAAGACTTTGATATTTAAATTCAGGGACTTGTTTTTCAATGTAAGTGTCATATCCTTCTAAAGATAACTTGAGTTTGTGAGAACATCTAGAAACTGACATCCAACAAGGTTTGATTTCAAATTGATCCCCAATTTGGTAATTGTTGGTTTTTATGAAGATATTTAAAAAAAATATAAGATGAGTTTTTCAATGGATCTCTTTCACTTGTTCTATGTATTTTTCAAACACAACAACTACAAGTGCACTTGTTCTTTTTAACCCTCTACACAAAAAGTGTTTGATTTTTCAAGGACATTATCACTGGTTTTTGCACAAAAAGACACTTCAAGCAATCTACCTAGCTCAATATTTGGTTCATAAACATGGCTCTATAAGGTATTCTTTGATAAGTTAACAATGTGTTAATCAATATTTTTTTAAAAATGGATATTAAACTTTCATCCTCCAAGTATATTAAGAGGCTTCCCACCACCGATATGTCAGAGTTTTGCGCAATCATAAAGGACTACTCGAGGAAGTTTGAAAATTTAACACTCTTCTATCACACACCCCATGAAAAATGTATGAATTTTATTTTATAGTGGGTTGGATGATTGCAGCAAAGGAAATTGTATCCCACTTTGGGATGTCCCTCTCATCGGCCTCGTTAAGAAAAATCTCGGGAGGTGAGCCCACTATTGATCTAGCATGTTCATTTGAAAGAAATAAAGTGGAATAAAGAGATAGGTTGTGGGAGTTTGATTCACCAAAAAGGTGAAGAACATATCCCTATCTAATTCTCAATTCCTAAACACTATTAACAAGGTTCAATTACCAAACCCACTAACTAATGAGAATTGAGTATTTCTACTCTTTTCTACAAACAAGGGGTTGTTCAAATTTAGTGCTTGATTTACTTATCCTTTCTTTTAATCAAAGATTTTAACACTTTTGGCATTTTGATTCACTTAGAAAGTGAAGAGAATAGGCCTAATGTCAAATTCCTCAAACAATAATAGGCTTCTTTAGTTACTAGATTTTAAAAATGACAGCCACAATTTAAGCAAAAAAAATGACTAAGTTTGAGGTTTACCTTGCTTTGTAGCTAGCAAAGACTAGGGGCATTTTTGATTGATTTTTCATTTTTAATGCTCACCTAGTGGTGATCTTTCCTTTCCAATGTGCTTTTCCTCAAACAAGTTAGTCAACACAACCAACAAAAATTAAGAAAACAAAAATAAAATTGAATCTAAGCTTTATTTGTGAAATTTTAGCAAAACTTGATTAAGGTGAATAAATCCAATTCAATGATACGAACTTTGATTTGTATGCTTCTAAAACTTTTAGATAATGTTCATATACCTTTCTTTCTTGCTGAGAATCCTCTAGAACTAGCTTAATGTGAGAAATGTTCTCCTCTTTGATCCTCTTTGTCAAAGCTTTTCCTTCGTGATTAAATATGGTCTCTGGTTCTTTTATTCTTTTATGTCTGGCCATCCTCCAGAAATAGAGAAATCATTTTCCGATAGTTAGATTCTGTTAATTTTCAATTTAATCAAAAGCACTACAGAATTTATTGAAAGTGCTATTTCAGTGCTTAAAAGTGTTGTAGATCAAATTAAAGTTGTTATTAAAATAATCAAAAGTGCTGAAACATAATTTGAAATTGCTAATAAAAACTGTAAAGGTGTCAGAAAAGGTTTAAACACACTAGAGAATGATGTGAACACGCTGGCTAGTTAAGGAAAAAGTGTTGAAAGAATGTTAGATAGAATACAGAAGGAATCAAACATGCTAAAAATCTTTGTAAAGGTACAATACTTCATCATAGAAGCATTGTTCCAGAGATTAGAAGCATTGGAAAAACTTGTAAACGCGCTATAGAAAAGCTCAAATGCGCTATTTCACCTACAAAATAGAGAGTTCAAACAAGAAAAAATCTAGAAACATGAAATTTTCCAAATTTTATGAAGGAATGAGGCCTAATGCCCCACGGTGGGTGCCATTTTGTGTACTAGAATTTTTACCTTCATAGGGTTAGTATCATCAATAACTCAAATAACAATTAAATTACCACAAATAGAAAATCTGATTAAGCTAAGAATTGACAATTGGGCACTCTATGGATCTCTAGCGAGGGATGCTAAAGATAAAGCTCTCAGCAAGCCTCCATTAGTGACTGTCCTAGAATGAGAATGAATGATAAGCTAAAATAAATAGTTCAATTCCAAATTGAAAAGCTAATTAACTTCTATATTTTCCTTTCTAGCTCTTATTTGTAAGAGGTTTGATGCTATTCTCAAATTGTGGATGATAATTGAGTGATTTATGCCTTGATTTTATAGATTTTGGCAAGGGTAGGGGGTGTAGTTGAGTTGATCAAGGTTAGGTTGGGGTTAAGTCCTTGGTTTCACCCTTTGGAGACAATTTAAATGGATTTTCCTCAAAGCTTGGGACAAGAAGACAAGATGAGTAGACAAGATGCTCTTTGTGATATTGCTATCAGGATTTAACTATGTAGTTTTTTTGAGTCAAACTCATTAACCCATGGTTCATGAGTAGTGGTTCATCAAACCCATCTCACATGCAAATGAAATGGAACACTTAGCACTCATTAGATCTAGGTGATGCTCACAGAGGTGAAGCACCGAGACTTCCTGGGAGGTCACCCATCCCAGTACTACTCCAGCTTGAGCGTGCTTAACTACGAAGTTTCCTCCATGGTTAAACCCACTCTACTTGCATCCTCATTTGCAAAACCTTCACCAAGTGTTGTGCATTGTGAACCATTCATTATAAATCCCCTTAATCTCATCAATTGATAAGTAGGAGATATTTTCCACAGCAAGTCAAATTGTGATATTGCTATCAAGATTTAATTGTGTAGTTTTTTTGAGTCAAACTCATTGACCCATGATTCATGAGTAGTGGTTCACTGAAACCATCTCTCATGAAAATGAAATGGAACACTCAGAACTCATTGGATCTAGGTGATGCTCACAGAGGTGAAGCACCGGGACTTCCTGAGAGGTCACCCATCCCAGTACTACTCCAGCTCAAGTGCGCTTAACTATGAAGTTTCCTCCATAGTTAAAACCACTCTACTTGCATCCTCATTCGCAAAACCTTCACCAAGTGTTGTGCCTTGTGAACCATTCATTAGAAAGCCCCTTAAGCTCATCAATTGATAAGTAGGAGATATTTTCCACAGCAAGTCAAATTGTGATATTGCTATCAGGATTTAACTATGTAGTTTTTTTTAGTCAAACTCATTGACCCATGATTCATGAGTAGTGGTTCACTGAACCCATTTTTTTGAGTTTGAATCAAAAAAACTACACAGTTAAATCCTAATAGCAATATCACAATTTGACTTGTTGTGGAAAATATCTCCTACTTATCAAGATGATCTTTCCAAATGTGTGATTGAGATTCATTTTAGGCTTGATCCATGTAAGCTTGGTTCTCAATTCCTATTGGTTGAGGATTTTTCCTCCCATGTGCTATTGAGAGAAAATAAGAATTAATCAATTGATTTTATTTAATTTGTTTAGCCATGTGTACCCCTTAAATGGTTTGATTTGATTTAAATTGAACTATGTAATTAAATAGATTAATTACATAATTTATTGATTTATTCAATTTAAATTGATTTGATAGCTTTTCATTTTCAATTAATTTTAGATTAATGTTTAATTGCAATTTGTCTTTGATTTGATTTAATTGCATTTAATTATGTTGATCTTTGCCTTGATTTCTCACTTAAATAATATTGTCCATTTTCAGGTGATTACAAACATAAAATATAAAAAATTAACCCCAGTCAATAATTCAAATTAAGAAAATATACTAAGGTCAATGATTTAGGTCATCAAATCCCAAGGGTTCAATTGAAGATGAAAAAATCAAACAAATTCAATCGTAACCCTAATCAATTAAGTAGAGTAAAGGATTAAATGAAATCATGATAATAATCCCTAACACAATTCAAGGGTTTTCAAAATATTACTAATTAAAATATAATAATGTTCAATTAATTGAAATAAAATTAATATATCCCTTGATTTTAATATAATTTATTTAATGTTCAATAAACATCCATAATATTCTAACTAAGAGATTTAAACACTTAAAACCAAATTGTAATTACTAAATCAAAATATTATTATCAGGGTGAAATAATTCACCTAGGTCGCTCTTAGGATTTATAAAATTATTTATTCCCCTAATAATCCAAATATTTAAAGAAAATAGAAAAGGTCATTAATATAATAATAATCAATTAATTTCCTCAAACTTAAATAAAACATTAATAAAGTTTAAATAATATGAAAATATAATAATTCAAAAAAAATCTGAGATCTCAAATCTCAAAATAATAATAAAATATTAAAAAGGCCCATAAATAAATATTCCAACTTCTAAAGTTCAAAATAAATCAATTAAACAATTAATGGCCCAATATTTTAAAATTCTAATAAAGGAATTATTTTGTTTGTAATGGCAGGGAGAAAAGAATGTTTTTTTTATTTCAAATTATAATTTGTGAGTGTAGAAATAAGAAGATCTGTGTCATCTTTTTGCATGTTCAGAGAAGAAAGATAACTATAAATCAGATATTTGAGTTTGAATGTTTGTCTTTTGATTGAAATCAATCTTTGAATTGATTCAGTTGTCTCTGAATTTAATTATGTCTTATTTAATTAGAATACATATTTGTTATTTGGTCCATGAGCCTTGGTCATTCGTGTATTTGGAAGAGAATGTTATGCCTTCCTTGCATTTTCTCTGTTATGTAGGGTCTTCATAAGTGCACTTTGTGTCACTTATCCATTGTTCTTAGTTGTTCATTTCTTTCACATCTATTATGTGTTTACAGGTAGATATTTGTGTACTTTTTATGCTTTCCTGTTAAAAGCATTCATGTTTATAGTTTAGTGGATTCATTAAAGATATCACATGGGGAGTTGTACCCAAGAAAATTCAGAGGATGCTTATGTATTTCAATTACAAAGAGATCCAACTATTAGTCACATATATTTGTCTTCTCAATCTAGGCATTTGGGAGTCATTTTAAGATTGTTTTTGTAAAAGACAAATTTGCAGTAATAGATTTTTGGCGACTCTATTAGGTAATACAAAAATCAAGATCAGTGCATGATTAGTTTTCCTCAGTTAATTTTCATATATGAAAAGTTGGTGACTACTATTTTATTTGCAAGAATATTTTGATTAAAGAGTTTCTATTGGCAAGTTGTCTATACTAAGATATATGACTAGATATAGTGTCGTCATTATGGAAACAAAGTCATATAGTAGTTTGGAGTCAGTGCACTAAGTGTAAAGATCAAAAATTAGTTAAGTGTTGAAGATTGGATAGCATACAGAGCACCAGTGACTCAGAGCATCAGTGCACGTGTGTACGGATGAATTATGGTATACGCCCTAGAAGTTACGGTTGTTAGACTATACTTATGCTTAGTCTAAGAGCGCATAAATAGATATGTAAAGATGTGAAAGTTACAGTCAGTTGAAGTTGCACAGCCAGTGTGTACTAGCAGAGAACAGAGCATAGAGCCAACAGTGACTATTTTGGTTTGCGATTATAAATTAATGTTGTAAAGGCTATGCATCCATTGTATTTAGGTTGTCGACATATGCACATGTATAATTGTAAGTACGCTTAAGCCAATTCTTTTGGAAGTGTTATTATTAATTAATTATAGGGCTGACCTAATTGTATATTTGGTATGAGCGCATAAATATAAGGTGCACCCATTGTATTCAGTATGGAAGTTGCAATAGAGTTGTGATAAGAAGAGTAGAGGTATGCAAAGTGAGCATAAGATGTATTAGAGGTTTGCTAGAGGTCAAAGCATTAGCGCATCAAAGGAACTGATCTGACAAGTAGTGTCACAGTGAATAGTTCACCTGTAGATATAGTGTGTATCTGATTCACAAGGTTGTAGCCTTCATCATTTGAGTAGTGAGCTCTAGGATAGTGAGTCCACTCCCTTAATAGGGATCATTGTAAAAGACTCCTAATAGGGTCTGACCCTTAACAAGGTCTACTATACTAAAAGCATTGTAAAGCTACTCCTAACAGGGTAAAGGATCTTCTAACAAGGATCACAAAACACGAGTGTAGATTATTAGTGGGTATCAAGTCCCACCAGGGTTTTTACCTATTTGGGTTTCCCTATAACCATATTGGTGTCATGTTTTGATTTCATGTTTCATGTTTATGTGAATGTTTAATTCAGTACTTATGCATTTATAATTTAGTATTCAGATTAAAGTGAAAATTTAAAATACAGTGAACACTGATTCACCCCCCCCTCTCAGTGTTCCCATTCCTAACAATTGGTATCAGAGCTTTGGTCCTCAGCACATAAGTTTAACCACTTGAGGAGATCATGGACAAAGAAGAAATGAAACATTTGAAGAAGAATCTTGAAGCAACTCTTGAAGACCTGGACAATTCCGAAAGAGAAATTGAAGAACTAAAAAAAAAAGTCAGTGATGCTCAATTAGTTATCAAAAGACTAAGAAAATATTTGAAAGGATGCTCTAATAGTGAACTTGAAGAAAAATTCAAGAATTTGAGTGAAGAAAATGCATCCTTGTTAAGTCAGCTTGAAGAATTAGATGACAAACTGATGAACAATCAAGATGTCTACAATGAACAAGTCAAGGAGAACCTTCAACTGAATGAAGAACTAAAGGAAGCTAGCTTAGAAATCTTGGAGCTAAGGAATATCAAAGAGAGCTTGGAATGTGAATTGAAGAAGTCAAAAGATCATATTGACAAATTACACACCTGTGCTAAGTTGGTAGAATCATAGTTGTATGCAAGAAGAATCAAAGGAGACACTAGCTACATTGGGTACAGTGAAGCACATAATCATATTAATAGTATGTGAGAAAGAAAGGATTCACAAAAGAACTCTACTGATGATGAGAAGACTAAAAATCAAACCAAAAAAAATGGTGGTCCTCCTAAGAATGAGTGCAAACCTATAGAACACACTTTTTTTTCATGTAACAAGCATGGACACATTGCAAGGAACTGTACATAGGTAAAAACTTTGAATGTTGCTATTATACATGTAATAGATTTGGTCATAGAGCAATAAATTGCAAGACTAGTAAGAAGAACCTGATTCAACATGATCAAAGAAATTAGAATTAGACCAATGCAAGAAGTTCTTAGAATGTTACATGTCAGATATGTAATAATAATGGTCACTTAGCTAGAACATGTAGAATGGTGACTCATGTCAATGCACCAATGAATAATAGACCTCCAGTGATTTTTCACACCTGTAAAAAGGCTGGACATATCTCAAAGTTTTGTAGATCAAGGACGCAAGGTCAGGAAAGCCCTAAGAAGGACGAAGAACCAGTTTTGGATCTTGAAGTAGAAGTCAAGTTTGTGAAGGCCTCAGATGATGTGAGCATGATTTGGTCAGAAGGAAAGAAGGACAATGCTGTTGAGAATGTATTGAATGCATCCCAAGTAGACACAACCTCTACATTTGCATGAATGGCCCTCTTGGTCATAAGGGGAGCTAATTTAGCTCTAGACCCCTTCGTGGCTGGTATACTCATCCTCAGAGTATGCACCTTTGGACTTAAGCTATTGGAGTGTATAGGAACCTTTGTGCAAGAGCACACATGCTGATTGTTAGTGGAACTCAAGTTTGAAAATTTGAAGTGACAGCCTGGTTTACACGAGTTGCATTAATGGTCAATTTCTTACTTTAAGTACACAAAAAGTTTTTTGTTCACTCATTGCATTCATATTTAGAGTGTGATGAAGGGTGCTCCCCTTAATACCACAAACACATAACAGAAACAGAGAAACCACAACAATATGCAAGAACAGAAAATTGGCTTCTTATTATCTCCACAAATGTGGAATTACAAACTTTTAGAATTACAATATGCAAAGCCACATGGGCATTCCCTTACAATATTCTGTAGGAAAAAGCCTCGAATCAATACCCAGATCTACTACCCAGGACTATTCTGAACTCTTAAGACAATAATACAGCCTTCCTTATATAGGCAATTTTCCACCGCCTGGGAAGGTTCCAGAATTTTAGCCAATAAGGCCGACCAACTTAGAATTATTTTATTTTACATTTTATTACATCATAGTCGGCTCAAGATAACCTTTGAAACCCGAACAGAAATTTTGAAGAAAATTATTTTCTGCCATTTCAGGTGGCCCAACTTCCGAAGACCATAAGTCATCACCAGTTGACCCGCTCGGCTATTATAACCCCATTTTGGAAATGCCACGAAGCGCTCTACAGGCTTGACCGGCATAAGCGCCTGTGACCCAAATTTTTGACCTCATCCGGGGCCTCTAAAGCCTTCAAAACTGAGTTCAAAGTTTCTGTATCCTGCTGCCAATACCGAAAATCTTCAATATCTTCAAAACTACACCTGATCTAGCCATGAAACTTTGCTGGCAGACTTATATGACCAAAATGAACCTCCAAGAAAGAAATCAGATCATTCTGAGCACATACGAAAATTACCAAAAATAGTAACTTTCCATAAATAGCAGCTCTGCACAAAATAGCCCTTATTGAATATAAAAACAAAAATATTTTTGGGTGATGCAAGATTGCTCTTACACCCAGGATGCTCCTGCATCAGACACCTGAGGTAATTTGAGAAGTGACCCTGTCACGACTCAGGTGTGCAGAGGAAAACCAAGATGGTTAACCTCCTCCTTTGTTAGCCATGATGAATCTTCAACAGGTCATCCTTTCCACTTGACCAGCTATTCTTCATATGTCCTGTTCCTTGTGCTTCTGCCAACACGACTGTCTAGTATATCTTCGATCTCCTTAGTGTCTGAACTAGTTGCTGGAATACTCCACTGTGCTGCTGTGATCTCATCTTCAACACCTCCTTCATGATACTCTGTCAGATCTGAAATGTTAAACACTGGTGAGATATTTAGCTCAGTAGGAAATTCTACCTCATACGCGTTTCCTGAATCATGTTTCTTCAGTATCCTACATGGTCCAAACTTCTTCATTTTTAGCTTGTTATATGTACCAACTGGAAACCACTCCTTCCACAAATGAACCATGACTTCATTGCCAACCTGAAATTCCTTATACCTCCTTTTCTCATCTGCCTTAACCTTATACTGTGCATTCATCTTGGTAATATGCTTCCTCACCTCCTCATGGATGTTCTTCAAGTGTTCTGCAAAATCCTCAGCTTCAGCACTACTTATTTCTCCTTTATCTATCTTCCTCAATTCAGATGCATTTCTTGGACTACTTCCATATACAATCTGGAATGGTGATTTACCAGTGCTCCTATTGACAGAATTATTGTATGCAAATTCAGCATGTGGTAAAATCAAATCCCATCCTGTTGGCTTATCTCCAACCAAACATCTCAGCAAATTCCCCAAACTCCTATTCACCACCTCTGTCTGTCCATCAGTCTGTGGATGATGTGATGAACTAAACTTCAAATCTGTCTTCAACTTCTTCCACAATGTACGCCAGAAATATCCAACAAACTTAGTGTCCCGATCTGAAACTATGGTCTTTGGCAAACTATGAAGTCTCACTACTTCTCTGAAAAACAATTCTGCTACATGAATAGCATCATTAGTCTTCTTGCAGGGAATGAAATGTGCCATCTTTGAAAATCTGTCAACTACCACAAAAATTGAATCGTGTCCCCACTGTGTCCTCGGTAAACCAAGAACAAAGTCCATGCTGATATCCTCCCAAGGCTTCTCTGGTACAGGTAATGGCTGATACAACCCTATATTCTGCTTCACTCCTTTCGCCATCTGACATACTCTGCAACTCTGTACAAACTTCTTCACATCTTGCTGCAACTGTGGCCAATAATAATTCTCACTAACCAAACCAAAGGTTTTATCATGACCAAAATGTCCAGCCAATCCTCCACTATGCTTCTCCTTGATGAGATTCTCCCTCATAGAACTTCGTGGAATGCACAACTGACTCCCTCTGAACAGCATATCATCCTGGATGATGAAATCTAACCATTTCATCCTGTCTAGAGTAACAGGTTCTGTACAAGCTTTCCAAGCTTCACCAAAATCAGGATCCTCTGGATACAAATTCTTGAGTTCCTTGAACCCAACCACTTCAATCTGCATTTCTGTCAGCAATAGTTGCCTTCTGCTAAGAGCATCGGCAACCCTATTAGACTTTCCACTCCTATGTTTCAAAACAAATGTATAACTTTGCAAAAACTCAACCCATTTCAAATGCCTCTGATTCAACTTTCCTTGACTATTCAAATATTGCAAAGCTTGATGATCAGTATACAAAAAAAACTCCTTAGGAAGCAGATAATGTCTCCACTTCTTTAATGCCTGAACTATAGCATAAAATTCTTGATCATAAACAGAATACTTCCTCTTGGCATCATTTAACTTCTCACTAAAATACGCAACAGGTTTACCTTCTTGGCTCATAACAGCTCCTATTGCAGTACCACTAGCATCACAATCTACTTGAAACACCTTATTAAAATTTGGAAGTGCTAAAATAGGTTGCTCTGTAACTTTTTGTTTCAATAATTGAAAACTCTTTTCTGCCCCATTAGTCCACTTAAACTCTTTTCTATCCCCTCTCATTGTTTCAGTCAAGGGTCCACAAATACTGCTAAAATTTTGGATAAAATTTCTGTAAAAGCTAGCCAAACCATGAACAGATCTTACCTCAGTAGCACTCCTTGGAGTAGACCATTCAAGGATAGCCTGTACCTTCTCTGGGTCTATTTTTAGACCTTCTGCTAAAACTACAAATCCCAAATACACTAACTCTTTCTTCACAAAACTGCACTTCTTCAAATTAATCAACAATTTCTCTTCTCTCAACTTCTCAAATACCATACAAATATGCATCATATGCTCATCCAATGTCTTACTAAAGATCAAAATATCATCTAGGTAAACAATGACAAACTTACCTAGAAATTCTTTCAGAACCTCGTTCATGAGCCGCATGAAAGTGCTCGGTGCATTGGTTAGCCCAAAAGGCATGACTAACCACTCATACAGTCCTTCCTTTGTCTTGAAGGCAGTCTTCCATTCATCTCCTTCTCTGATCCGAATCTGATGATATCCACTTTTTAGATCTATCTTTGAAAAATACACAGCTCCACTCAAACAGTCCATAATATCATCTATTCGTGGCAATGGAAACTTGTACTTGATTGTGATCTTGTTTATTGCCCTAGAATCTGTACACAACCTCCATTCTCCATTCTTCTTTGGTGCTAATACCGCTGGTACAGCACAGGGACTCAGACTCTCATGGATCAATCCTTTCTGTAACAGTTCATGTACTTGTCTGTTCAACTCCTCACTTTCTGTAGGTGTCATTCTATGTGCTGCCTTATTCGGCAAACTCGCTTCTGGGATCAAGTCCATCTGATGACTGATCTTCCTGACTTGTGGTAATCCATCAGGCACGTTATCGGATACAATATCCTGAAACTCATTCAACAAATCTGTAACTTCTACAGGAACATCTTCTACTTCCTCTTTACCAGCTTTTGGAATTAAAGCAAAACATACATGCTCATGCCTCATACCATCTAAGAATTTCCTTTCATCAACAAATGTTATTCTTGCATTACCACATACCTTTTCTTCGGTCTCCTTCAATGGTTTTAGCTTATGTCGCACTCCATCCTTTGTCAGGGAATAGGTATTCGCATGACCATCATGTACAACACATCTGTCAAACTGCCATGGTCTACCCAACAACATATGACATGCATCCATAGATATGATGTCACACAATACCTCATCTTGGTATCCGCCGATCTTGAACTTCACCAGGCATTGTTCATTGACCATGACCCTGTGGTCATCCTGTACCCAGGCAATCCGATATGGATGTGGGTGTTTCTGTCTCTTGAGCTTCAACTTTGTCACCATCTCTTCTGACACCAAATTGTTAGTGCTTCCACTATCAATGATCACATCACAACATTTACCTTCACACTTGCACCTGGTGCGAAACAGGCTCCTCCTTTGCTCAGGTTCATTCTCACCACTCAACATGACTCTTCTGTTAATCAACGTTTCTCCTCTTTCAGCATCTTCAGAATTTGATGATCTGGCATCTTCATCTACATGTGCGACTCTGGCCTGGCCTTCATTTCTCCTGTCTATTCTGCCTTGGCACTGAGGACATTCAAATGCCCTATGACCTTCTTCTCCACAGTGAAAACATGTTCCACAGAAGCCTCCTCTTCCAGATCCTTGTCCTCTTCCTCTTCCTCTTTGATCTCTATTATTCTAATCCTGGAAGCGATTGGAATTATTTACACGTTGATTCTGACTGCTACTAGCCACATCTTTCTTTTTCAGATCTTCATTTCGGCCACCATATGACCGTCCACCAGATCGTCCACCGCGACCTCTTCCATTTTGTCTGCTCTCGAACTTCTTGTTCAGCTTTTCCTCTACTTTTAGGGAAAATTGGTATGCCTCCTCAATACTGTTCATTCGAACCAGATTTAGCTCCTCCTGAATGCTTGGCCTTAACCCATTAAGGTATCGGGCAACTTTCTCCTTATCAGCTTCTGCATGGCCTGTTCTGATGAGAAGTCGATAGAACTCCTCTGTATACTCCTGAACAGATCTTCCTGCTTGCTTCAAACTCTGCATTTTCTTCAGTAGGTCAAGCTCATAATCAACAGGAATGAACTATCACTTCAATTTATCCACCATCCGATCCCATCTTGTGATTTTATCTTTCCCTCTTCTATTTTGCTCCAATTAAATTTCTTGCCACCAGATCTTCGCATGACCTTTCAGTCTGGCCTTCGCAAATTTGACCCTATCAGGATCCTCAACATCTTCATACTCAAAATATTCCTCACATTCATTGATCCAGTTGATCAATTCCTCTGGGTTAAGATTTCTAGAAAATGTAGGAACCTCAATCTTAGGTCTTTTCCCAATCTTGAAAATCGCCCGAAAAAGTCTTTCTTCCTCCTGGTTCACAATTTCAACTTCTCCTTCTTGATATTCTTCTTCGGCTTCATCCTCGCTTTCGTCTCTGACATTAAGATTCATTCCTCTACGAATCTCTTCTTGCAGTGCTCGCACTTGTCTCTGCAGCTCTCTAACCTCAGGTGTTACAACACCAGCTCTTCCGCCACGTTCCCTTCGTGGAGGCATTTTTGTGATGTGCGCTGAAACCCTAGCCACGGTCCTGGTGCAAACTGCCTCACAGTCGGCGATTTGTTTACACACTCAAGAACTCCTGCTAAAACTACAAATCCCAAATACACTAACTCTTTCTTCACAAAACTGCAAATCCCAAATACACTAACTCTTTCTTCACAAAACTGCACTTCTTCAAATTAATCAACAATTTCTCTTCTCTCAACTTCTCAAATACCATACAAATATGCATCATATGCTCATCCAATGTCTTACTAAAGATCAAAATATCATCTAGGTAAACAATGACAAACTTACCTAGAAATTCTTTCAGAACCTCGTTCATGAGCCGCATGAAAGTGCTCGGTGCATTGGTTAGCCCAAAAGGCATGACTAACCACTCATACAGTCCTTCCTTTGTCTTGAAGGCAGTCTTCCATTCATCTCCTTCTCTGATCCGAATCTGATGATATCCACTTTTTAGATCTATCTTTGAAAAATACACAGCTCCACTCAAACAGTCCATAATATCATCTATTCGTGGCAATGGAAACTTGTACTTGATTGTGATCTTGTTTATTGCCCTAGAATCTGTACACAACCTCCATTCTCCATTCTTCTTTGGTGCTAATACCGCTGGTACAGCACAGGGACTCAGACTCTCATGGATCAATCCTTTCTGTAACAGTTCATGTACTTGTCTGTTCAACTCCTCACTTTCTGTAGGTGTCATTCTATGTGCTGCCTTATTCGGCAAACTCGCTTCTGGGATCAAGTCCATCTGATGACTGATCTTCCTGACTTGTGGTAATCCATCAGGCACGTTATCGGATACAATATCCTGAAACTCATTCAACAAATCTGTAACTTCTACAGGAACATCTTCTACTTCCTCTTTACCAGCTTTTGGAATTAAAGCAAAACATACATGCTCATGCCTCATACCATCTAAGAATTTCCTTTCATCAACAAATGTTATTCTTGCATTACCACATACCTTTTCTTCGGTCTCCTTCAATGGTTTTAGCTTATGTCGCACTCCATCCTTTGTCAGGGAATAGGTATTCGCATGACCATCATGTACAACACATCTGTCAAACTGCCATGGTCTACCCAACAACATATGACATGCATCCATAGATATGATGTCACACAATACCTCATCTTGGTATCCGCCGATCTTGAACTTCACCAGGCATTGTTCATTGACCATGACCCTGTGGTCATCCTGTACCCAGGCAATCCGATATGGATGTGGGTGTTTCTGTCTCTTGAGCTTCAACTTTGTCACCATCTCTTCTGACACCAAATTGTTAGTGCTTCCACTATCAATGATCACATCACAACATTTACCTTCACACTTGCACCTGGTGCGAAACAGGCTCCTCCTTTGCTCAGGTTCATTCTCACCACTCAACATGACTCTTCTGTTAATCAACGTTTCTCCTCTTTCAGCATCTTCAGAATTTGATGATCTGGCATCTTCATCTACATGTGCGACTCTGGCCTGGCCTTCATTTCTCCTGTCTATTCTGCCTTGGCACTGAGGACATTCAAATGCCCTATGACCTTCTTCTCCACAGTGAAAACATGTTCCACAGAAGCCTCCTCTTCCAGATCCTTGTCCTCTTCCTCTTCCTCTTTGATCTCTATTATTCTAATCCTGGAAGCGATTGGAATTATTTACACGTTGATTCTGACTGCTACTAGCCACATCTTTCTTTTTCAGATCTTCATTTCGGCCACCATATGACCGTCCACCAGATCGTCCACCGCGACCTCTTCCATTTTGTCTGCTCTCGAACTTCTTGTTCAGCTTTTCCTCTACTTTTAGGGAAAATTGGTATGCCTCCTCAATACTGTTCATTCGAACCAGATTTAGCTCCTCCTGAATGCTTGGCCTTAACCCATTAAGGTATCGGGCAACTTTCTCCTTATCAGCTTCTGCATGGCCTGTTCTGATGAGAAGTCGATAGAACTCCTCTGTATACTCCTGAACAGATCTTCCTGCTTGCTTCAAACTCTGCATTTTCTTCAGTAGGTCAAGCTCATAATCAACAGGAATGAACTATCACTTCAATTTATCCACCATCCGATCCCATCTTGTGATTTTATCTTTCCCTCTTCTATTTTGCTCCAATTAAATTTCTTGCCACCAGATCTTCGCATGACCTTTCAGTCTGGCCTTCGCAAATTTGACCCTATCAGGATCCTCAACATCTTCATACTCAAAATATTCCTCACATTCATTGATCCAGTTGATCAATTCCTCTGGGTTAAGATTTCTAGAAAATGTAGGAACCTCAATCTTAGGTCTTTTCCCAATCTTGAAAATCGCCCGAAAAAGTCTTTCTTCCTCCTGGTTCACAATTTCAACTTCTCCTTCTTGATATTCTTCTTCGGCTTCATCCTCGCTTTCGTCTCTGACATTAAGATTCATTCCTCTACGAATCTCTTCTTGCAGTGCTCGCACTTGTCTCTGCAGCTCTCTAACCTCAGGTGTTACAACACCAGCTCTTCCGCCACGTTCCCTTCGTGGAGGCATTTTTGTGATGTGCGCTGAAACCCTAGCCACGGTCCTGGTGCAAACTGCCTCACAGTCGGCGATTTGTTTACACACTCAAGAACTCCTGCTCTGATACCACCTGATGAAGGGTGCTCCTCTTAATACCACAAACACATAACAGAAACAGAGAAACCACAACAATATGCAAGAACAGAAAATTGGCTTCTTATTATCTCCACAAATGTGGAATTACAAACTTTTAGAATTATAATATGCAAAGCCACATGGGCATTCCCTTACAATATTCTGTAGGACAAAGCCTCGAATCAATACCCAGATCTACTACCCAGGACTATTCTGAACTCTTAAGACAATAATACAGCCTTCCTTATATAGGCAATTTTCCACCGCCTGGGAAGGTTCCAAAATTTTAGCCAATAAGGCCGACCAACTTAGAATTATTTTATTTTACATTTTATTACATCATAGTTGGCTCAAGATAACCTTTGAAACCCGAACAGAAATTTTGAAGAAAATTATTTTCTGCCATTTCAGGTGGCCCAACTTCCGAAGACCATAAGTCATCACCAGTTGACCCGCTCGGCTATTATAACCCCATTTTGAAAATGCCACGAAGCGCTCTACAGGCTTGACCAGCACAAGCGCTTGTCACCCAAATTTTTGACCTCATCCGGGGCCTCTAAAGCCTTCAAAACTGAGTTCAAAGTTTCTGTATCCTGCTGCCAATACCGAAAATCTTCAATATCTTCAAAACTACACCTGATCTAGCCATGAAACTTTGCTGGCAGACTTATATGACCAAAATGAACCTCCAAGAAAGAAATCAGATCATTTTGAGAACATAAAAAAATTACCAAAAATAGTAACTTTCCATAAATAGCAGCTCTGCACAAAATAGCCCTTATTGAATATAAAAATAGAAATATTTTTGGGTGATGCAAGATTGCTCTTACACCCAGGATGCTCCTGCATCAGAGTGATTGAAGAGAAGATCGAGCTTTGGAAGTTGTTGTGAATATTTGGAGATTGAGCTATTAGTAATTGCAATGCATTTGATCGGTTGCAAGAAACCCTAGCTAGTTGCACCAATTTGGAAGCCGTCAGAACATCTTAGAGATCATTTGGAAAGCGAATATCAAGTAAGTCATGGCCACTCCTATTGTTTTTGATGTTGCTGGGAAGAAGAGGTATGTTTTCAAGAGGCACCCATTTAAATCAACCCTAGATGATTTAGAGGGAGCATTTTCCCTCATGCTGATGGTCATCATGCATGTAGAAGACATAAGGGCTTACATCTATTGTAAGAAGGAACCTATTGGACTAGATAAGTTAAGGGCACACATGGACACAATGTTGAAACCTAAAAAATCATTCATGGATGAATATGCCATGGCATATGAATTCTATGAAACTGAATGGATAAAGATATTGTTGATCAGAATCCATGATGACTTGTTTTGGATTGGAGATGTACCAATAAGAATAATAGGAGACCTAATTCATGAGATGAAAATCCTTTCTAAGATAGGCGCCATCCTTCCTATGGGTAAGGATGTCAGAAAAATGGTGGAGCAAGTGTGTAAATCTAGAAGTGATAAGCGTGGCATGACCATTGAGCCTATAGAGAAACCAGACATCAAGTTAATATCAATGATATTGGGTTACAGATTTCATCATACCAGCAGGGTGAATAGTGTGTCTACAGGAACTATTCTAGCAGCCATCCATCTTCTACAAGAAGATGGAGAGTTCAAATTGTGTGAGATCTTGTGCGCATAGTTGATAGATAATATCAAAGCTGTCAAACATGATAAGTCTAAGGTATTTAGGTTTGGGTCCCTAATCATCTATATCTACCTTCATATAGTTGGTAAAGTGTCAGACTTGTATCTAGACAAGTCCATTCCTACCATAACTCAGATATCAAACAAGGAATCCACAGAAAGCACACTAAGAGAATACATCACTTTGGAATTGAACACCTTTAGAGGAAGGATGCAGATGAGGTACAGGATTCCTGAGAGTATTGTAGAGAAATATAAGGATACAATATGCTTCATGGTGGAGATTGATACTACTTGTATGGAAGCTATGGAACCTAGAACTAAGTGGGTTCATCCACTTGGGTATGAGGTTGAAGAACAAGTTCTTGAATCTTATGCACAGGTACTGCTATTAGCCCCTAAGGATGACAATGAACCTAGGTGGGGAACCTATGAAGAGAAGACTAGAGAAGTTGATACTAAGCTGAATAGTACTGCAACAAAAAGAACGGTTGCAAAGGTCACATCAGAGATCCTAAGAATACATCATGTATCACAAGCAAACCTTGATAAAGAAAGGGATGAGAAGATTGACCTAAAATTGAAGAGTGCAATAGAAGAACAAAAAAATCCCAAGGTGAAAAAGATAAAAATTGAAAAAGATGATAGTCAAAAGCGTAAAGAAGATAGTAATCCTTCTGTGCCCAAAGATACTCCTCTAGAGTATAAGCCTTTATTCAAAAGGAAGAAAGAAGCTAGCACTAGTAATCCATCCTCACGAGCATTAAGGAGCAAGAAAAAAACTCGAGCACCTCCTCAGGAAGGATTTAGACCTAGCCTCAAAGTTCTAAATGCAAGAATTATTGATGAGGGAAGAATTGATCAAGTAGGAAAGTTCTATGAATCTTACAGTGAGATTGAAAAATTAGAAATTCATAGTATGATCGTCAAACACATGATAAAATTCAAGAAAATAGTCCTTGAATTGAAAATAGAAATTCCAAATAAAGTATGGGATATTTTGGAAAATATGAAGAGACAAGCAAATGAAGAAGATCAAAGAATAAGAGAAAAAGTATTAGAAGATACTCTACCTATATGTTCTAAAGAAGAAGTGGAATTGATATTGAATTTGGTGAAGCTACACCTAAGGACTAAGATGAGAACTCTTCACATCATGAATAAAGATTATGAGTTGATTATGAAGGAAACATAAAAATCATTTGAGAAGATGTTGTTAGAACAATAGATCAAACCACGTACTGCGCCCATCACTCATGCACCCATCAAGGAAGATAAAGTGGGAGAGCCCACTAATGTACCAATGACAAGTCCTCAAGACTCAGCACCCATAGCAGAAACTCAAATAGAAGTAGATTAGTCTGCGCCCATGATTGAATCAGCCAAAGACAACACAATTATCATAGATAATGTGGAAATAGCCATGGCGACTACTGATAAGGACTTGGACAAGTTTGAGGAAGCATTTGTCAGAACTGAGGAAGAAGAAATCTTATGCAGCAATATCCCTCCCACTCAACAAGAAGAAGTAATCATAGAAGATATATCAGATGAAGAAAAGAAAGGAGTAGAGGTAGAAAAGAAAGATGAATCTTCTATTGATTTGGTCAAGGTGAAGCAAGAGGTGATGGATAGAACTTCCATCACTCCCTCCTCAGCATTGTTGTCAAGTTTCACACCTGACACTAGTAGTTTGGACTCCTGGAAGGAAGAAGACCTACTTAAGTTCAATGTCCTAGCTATGGAGAAGGCCAAGGAGAAGCAAGTAATGAGGAATCCTCTCCTAGTAGAATCATTAAATATTTTGAATACTTTTCTACCAGAGGATAAGAAAATGGTAAATGTACATTCATTTGATGATGTGAGCACAGTCATCTCATAGTTCAAAGTAAAATTTTCAAGCCTAGAAGAATTTGCGGCCATAGTAGTAGAGGAGAAATACTTAAAGAAGAAATTCAATGAACTGATGAGTAATTTTTCACTAGACTTGACCTCTCTTAAGTCTGGTCAGACATCATTGAAGGAATGTGCAGATCAAGGAAGAAAAGTCATTGCAGACTCCATGGATCAGGATAAGTTCACTGATGCCCATCTTAAGAAGATCAAAGATGCAGAGGAAATGATTGAGAAGGTGAAGATTTCATTGCTAGAGACATCCACTGATGTAAACATGTGTAACAATGTCTATCAAGGACAGTTGGATATAATTAAAAAGGCAAAGAAAGAAATGGAGAAGATAAGGTCTAGACAGATGCAATTGAGGAACGCTCTTGCACCCTCACTAGACATTCTTAGTCAAAACATAAAGGAGATTGATGTGACCATGATAACCTATGATCAAGGTCCGAGCATAGAATTGGAGAAGATGGAGAAGCTTCAATATGCATTATGCACCCATCTACAGATAGTCAATTCTCTGATAATCTTTTGGAAGAAGGAGATCCAGAAACTCAAGATTGCATATCTGGATGTTTTCCCTCAGTAAGTGTATGTTGTGTGTGTGAATTTTGTACTTGATCTGTAGACACAACACTTCAGTAAAACATTAGAGGTTAGCAATAATCAAAATCGTTCAAAATTGAAATCTAATTTAACCAAGTGATTTACTGCCTTCTAGTAGGTGCGAGATTAATGTTCTCAGATTGTTATTGAGATCAGTGACCTAGACGACACCTAAATGAAGGATTTGAATGCAAAACTGATATGAAATATGAATGTAATTAATCTATATTTTTGATATTTTCTATGCAATGATATGAAAAACTTGATATGGAATCTATGCTAATATGGAAGTTGATCTAACAATGATATGAATCTATGCTAATATGGAAATTGATATTCTATGAATTGATCTAACAATAATATGAAAAAAAAAGTGATCTCACAACAATGTTGATTCGCAATAAGCTTTGATCCTTCCAATTGAAATTCTTTAGTGTGATTGTGCAAAAATATGAGATTCTGTGGATGCAAATTTGAGAGATGAATTATGAAGAGCCGAGCCTTATTTTTATAAAAATTCAAGGCTTTGGAGGTGCATGGAAAAAAGCCATAAATCACTCAGATTAACTCAGCTTGATTTTTGAGTTATCTGATAATAAAGACAATTAATTCACAAAAATATGCAAATCATGCAAAAATAGCTTTTTAACTCAAATTAGAAGTTTAGATTAGCTTTTTGAACTCCAAAAGGATGTTGAGTTCTAAAAAGTCAACACTTTGCATTGATTTTCTAATTTGGAGTTTAACTGTTTCATTTGAATGTGCATAATAATTATGAATTAATAAATAAATAAAGTGATTTATGCTCAACTTAACTGATTTTTGAAAATAAATTATTGATTTATGGGTTAATCAATTATTTAATCAAACTTTTATTAAAAATTATATTATTAAATAATGACAACTTGCTTTAATTAATTAAATAAAAATTTAATCAATTATTCATAGGATATTGGATTTATTGTCAAAATTAAATAATACAATTAATAATAGATAGAATTAAATTTAATTACATAATTAAGTGGCAAGATATTAAATCTAATTAATTAAATATGAAAATATTCAATTAATCAAACTTAGGATAAATGTGATTTATCGCCAAATAATTATAAAATTAAAGATAATTAAGATAATTAGGAATATTGCTAGGAATATTCCCCGATGCAGAATTTAAGATAATCAATTAGGATTCGATGATGTTTAGATGTGCCTTAGATTAGGACTTCGATGTCAATTTCATTCGAATTGTTGATATAGAAGATTAATGAACTTATAGCCCATTTTTGGGGTATTACATTTTGCCCCTCTTTGAATTACTATGCGAAGCGCAGTGGTTCAAAGATAGTCTGTGTTTGATAAAGATATGAAACTGATGTTTGAAATTGATAATTGATATGAGACAGAAGCTGATTGAAAGATTTGAAGATATTAGGTCCTGAATGACCAAAGATAATGTTCACTATAGCAGCGATGAACTGATGATTGTGAAAGAGTGTCAAAACGCCTGATTCTGAACCTTAGGATTGCAAAGAAGTGAGTGACCGGTTCTAGACTTGATTATCTTAGCAGAACTAGCAGGTATCACATCTGAACCCTTTAGGTGCCAAAGAACCAAGGAAAGAACACTATGATCTGATGGTTGCAAAAACTGATATAGTTTACAAGATTAGGAGAATACCAGATTGATATGGATCTTGATAAATCTGATATGCCCCAAGTGATGATAGATTTGCCCCGAGCGATGAGGACTTTTGATGAATCAGCAACTAGACATGGTTGTTGTCTTGATTACTAAGGAAAGATATGATTCCAAATCTAGATTACAGACTTTGAATGATGTGTAATACCATGCCCCCTTTGGGATTAAAATTGAAATCTGACAAGAAAAGTCAGTGTTGATAGTTTAGAAGCATGTTAATTGATTTGAGAAGTGGTTAAACACATCCGAAAATACATTCTGCATCGTTTAGAGGTCCAGACGACCAAGTTTGACTAGGTTTGACCATGAGTTGACCATGGTTGACCAAGTTGAAATTTTGATAATTTGATGTAAGATAATCAATTAAGTTGAATTATGGATTTCTGTGATGATCGAAGGTCTAATATGCAAGTAGTAGACCGTCCTGGGCCCAAAATTTTAAATCGTGATTTGACATAATAAATGATCTCAGATTTTGATTTTGATCCCGAAAAAGGATTCTACTTGTTGTTTCGTTGGAGGAACCTTCGTGTGAGATTTAGCTCTTGTTAGATTTGAAGATGCGAGTGGAGAATTGTTTAAGCATTGAAGTTCGTTTAGCCATTGTGAGATCATGCAACATGCAAAATGCAAAGAGACATGCAAAATGAAATGCAACCTAAGACCTAGGACCTAGTCACTGATCATGTGTCGATTTGTTATCATCATTGAACTTTTAGGTAACCAGATAAATCAATACAATTCCCACTAGCTATGAAACCATAGACATATGAATATCGATTTGTATGCGCAAGAATCAATACAACACCCACTGATCAACAACCATGGATATATGAATATTGATTTTGTTTTCGGAATGTCAGATTAGATATAAGCACCAAGGCACAAATGTTAGGATGAGCTGAATATTATGTCCATTTTGATATAGCAATTGGCATTTAACATACGCATCAAACGGTCAAGAGATCATTCTAAATCCAGTGTGAATTACCCGTAGTGACCCTTTAGTGTTCACATCCTTAGGTAAGATCATGTTTCACAGTAGGAGAAAGAACTCACTCAAAAAGACAATAGTTAGATCAAACTTCCTTGAATTTTTTGAGTATCAATGGTCGAGGTACGCATGGCCATCCAATTTGAGATAGAGGCTCTTACAGTCAGACACCATTTCAATCTAGAATTTCCAAATTTGTTTAGATTTTCACATACAAGCAGAAAACAAAGAAAAGATTATGCTCCCAATCATCACTCTCTAAATCCTATAAAGGACATCATCAAAGAGCTTGAAGGGACACAATATGAAAAAATCTCAATGCGAATCGGTAAGCATACAAGGAGATAAAAGCATGTAAAAAAAGCATAGATCATTTTCAGTTTGTGTTTGATTGCATTGTTGTAGATGCAAAATCCTTTCTGGAGACAAGACAGACTTGATTGACTCAAATGAAGCTTCAAAAGGACTCTGATTGGATATGACACGTCTTAGATACACTGGAGACCATAGGATATGACATTGATTGCCCCCAAGTTTGAACATTGATAGGATACAGACGCTTGAGCAGATTGGTGTACAAACCGACTTATGGAGAACAAGAATGTAGAAACAAACCAGGAGATATGTACAAACTCAAGCAAGACTGAAAGCTGGGAAAAATCAAGATTGCACTAATAGATGGAGCATTTTGAAACAAGTGGCACCCATTTGCTGAGTTTTCACCATCTTGGTAGAGATTCTATTTTTGCTACCAAGGCGCCTGTTTCCAGGTTTTCACCAAGGCACTTTTTTTTCTTTTTTTTCCATTTTTTTTGTATTTTTCATTTTTTCAATTTTTTTTTTGGTACTTTTGATATTTTTTGATTTTTTTTGTGAATCATCAAGGTGCCTATTGCTAGGTTTTCACCAAGATGTTCATTTTTTTAGGACTTTTTCCAATTTTAAAGATTTTTTCAGGACATTTTACCATAGACTGAATGCCTTAGGCGTAGAATTTCTTTAGATGGAGAATGTTGATTGGTTCTTAGAGCTGTTCTCCTTCAATCGTTGAGAGTTGATAGGCACCAGAGCCAAAAGTAGCAGTGGTAACAAAGGGACCTAGCCAGTTGGGCTCAAACTTCCCCTTGCATTCTTGATGTGATTGATTTTTAGGATTTTCTCTCAAGACTAGATCACCAACCTGAAATTCTCTATGTCTGACTTTCTTATTGTAGCCTCTAGACATTCTCTTCTGATATACTCTAAGATGATCATACACTACTTGTCTGTGCTCATCTAGTAGTTCAAGTTCTTGCAACCTAGACACTCTGTAGTCATCATCAGTTACTAGACCATGCATTCTGATTCTTAGTGATGGGATTTCAACCTCAATAGGTAGTACCACCTCAGACCCATAAACTAAAGTGAAAGGTGTATCCCCTATAGGCATTCTGATACTTGTTCTAATACTGGTTTTGATACTAGTTCTGATACTGGTTCTGATACTGGTTTTGATATTTGTTCTGATACTAATTTTGATACTTGTTCTGATACTAGTTCTAATACTTTTCATACTTGATAGCATCTTTTTCCATTGCAAACTCCCAAGCAAGATCATATCATGTAGTCCCAATGTCTAGCAAGGTGGAGAACAAGAGGGATTGGCAAGCTGGTGGAAGAGATGGAAGACAAGAGAATGAAGGATAATGAAGGGAAGAAATCTTCAAGGGAAAACTCCTCAAGAATACCCAAGCTAGGGAAAAATTGTCATGTAAAGTGCATTTGGACAAGAAATGAAAGGCCAACATAGGATAAGTCACAAAAGCATAATGCCAAAGAAGGAAAGGATGTAGTCCAAAAGAGTAGACATGTCAAGAGGCTTCATAGCACTGTGTTTTACTCTTTCTTTTTTCTTTTTTTATTAGATCAAGACCAAAGGGGAAAAGGATAGCGATAGGCAAAAATGAATGGAGGAAGATGGATATGAAGGCTAAACATGGAAGGAATGAAAGCAAGATCATTATAAGATAGCTCACAAAATAGCCAAATGTTCGTGTATAGATCAACATTGTCAAGATCAAAGAGAGAAGATGAAATGGATGAAATATGTAGAAGAACTATGCATGATGCCTGATTGCTAGGTTTTCATCATGATACTTATCCAAGGTGCCACAAGGGAGTGGTTTTCACCATAGGATGAATTTATTTCTCTTTACTTTTGCTACCAAGGTGCCTGTTTCCAGGTTTTCACCAAGGCACATTTTTAATTTTTTAAAATTTTTCATTTCTTTTTGAATTTTTGGAAGAAGGCAAGCTTTTTAGATAGTGCTCCTTGAAAGGATAAACCATGATATGCCAAGGAATTAAAATGATATGCTCAAAGATGCTGATAGGAAAAGGGAGATGGAAGAGAAAAATGGAGGATAAGGCTTTATGTAAAGTGAGTGAGGTTGGAAGATAGGAGGAATATGCAAATGAGGAAAAATGATAGAAGGTAGAAGGATAATGCATGGAAGGATTGTGAAAGGGTAGGTGGAAAGGAAGGAAAGATCAACACATACCTTGAAGGGTGGCAAGAGAATGGAGGAAATGTGAATGAAGGAAAATGTGAGGGAATATGGTGAATGGATAGTAGAGGTTGTGGTTTAGGCACATGGAATGGAAGAATATTTTTAGAGGGAGATGAAATGGAAGCCTTTGGAAGCTTGAATGTCAACTTAAATTTTTTCTCAACACCAGACTCTTTCAAGAGAGACTTTGGAATCCATATAGCTATAGGATTCTCATTTCTTTTTGGTAATTTGGAGAGAATATCTTTAATGATGGATTTTGGAACCCATACTTGTCTTGTAGTTTTCATTTTAGATATCTCTTTTGACTTTATGCATCCATGTCATTTAGAGGAGACATGGTGATCCTTTTTTGATGGATTCTTGTATTGCTTCTTTTTCTTGTATTGAACATTCAAGTTACTTCCAAAAGACTTGGGACTTGTGGAAGAAGAAGGAGGATATGACTGGTTTAGATGGGTGGGTGGATAAAAAGGATTCAAGGGTATGAATCTATGTTGATCTTGAGGAAAGATGGGAGATGGAGGGATGTAAGGACCCAAGATGGATGGTGAATTAAGAGAGTTAGGAGGGGAAAGTGAAGGGACATAAGGACCCAAGATGGAAGGTAGATGTGAAGCCTTTAGTAGTGGTGGAAGAGTTCCAAGGATGGAAGTGGAAGATGCAAAAGGATAATCAATAAGTTCATCAGCATCTATATGACAACCAAGGATATCAGCGTCTTTAGAGTGAGCATTAGAATTTTCAATAGAATCAAGTACATCTTGAATATGAGCACCTTCTTTGATAGGATTTTTCCAAGCTTGCGAAGACTTAGGAAGAGTAGAAAGTGGAAATGAACATGGAGTGGTAGAATAAGAAGATGGAAGACTTTGATCTTGACAAGGATCTTTGGATAGCATAAGCTCATAATTTTTTTCTTGATTTTCAATAGGCTTAAAATTGGAAGTAGCAACACCATTTTTACCAACCTTAATGGAAGTATCATCTTTGGAAATTGGAAGTGGGGTAAGGTTATTTTGATTGTCAATAAGCTCAACAATGTAAGTAGTAGCTTGATCTTGCTTAGGAGAAGACTTAAGACATGGTGGAATGCATGAAAAAGGGTGTACAGGATCAAAAGAACCATGAAGTGGATAAGATATATCGGGAAAATGAGTGGATGACATGGAGGGTTCTTGATCTTGATCTTTCTTTATGTTCTTTTCTTCATCATTTTTAGAGTCCTCTTGACATGAAGCCACTTCTAAGGACAAGGAAGCATGTTGGGATTGTATG
The DNA here is from genome assembly GCA_027943335.1 of Chamaecyparis obtusa. Taxonomy (NCBI): domain Eukaryota; kingdom Viridiplantae; phylum Streptophyta; class Pinopsida; order Cupressales; family Cupressaceae; genus Chamaecyparis; species Chamaecyparis obtusa. The sequence goes on along the minus strand of BSBK01011673.1, from coordinate 501,895 downwards.
GATGACTTTGGAAGAGATGGTGGAGGACTAGCTAAAGTTGGGATTATAGCATATGAAGGCTTAGGCTCTTTAGGTTTATCATTATTGAAATTATTTGCAACCAAGTGAAGGTTAGCTTGAGTTTCTTTAAGAGGTAGCCCTGGAGGATAACTATAGGGAATGCCATGAAAAGTATTAGGGCTTGTGTCAGATGAAGGTTCTATGAAAGATTTGAAAGACTCGAAAGCTTTAGGAAATGTACGGGTATTGGAGGAAGTAGGGGATGGAAGGGAACCATCACCAGACAAAGGTTCAACATTAATATGATCTTTCTTGAGAAGATAATCTTTCTTTTCAACATGAGAGTCCTTAAGAGAAGGATTCTTATAATATTGATGCTTCAAGCTAACACGATGCATTTTATAGTCCTCAGCAGTAGTAGATGGATCATAATCAAGGTATTGTCCACAAAAGCCGTCAAAATCTCTTTCAAAATTAGAATCACATGGATCACCATCATGATCTATCCAATGTGACGGCCCATTTGTAGTAAGCAAGAACACACGATGAGGAGGACTCTTAGGAATAGAGGTGTCATAGGTATCATTATATTGTCTGTCATCATAGTCATCATAGTCTCCAAAGATGGATGTGTCACTCTTTGTGGAAGAGGTATCATAAGGGTTATCATGTTGCTCAAATTCTTTCTGGGGGCATGGTGACATGTACAAGTCTTTATCAAATGGAAAAGAGTATAGAGATTCCATGGAAAACTCTTTAGGTTCCTTTTCTTTCTTAAGATTGTTAAGTTCAACTTGCATAGCTTGCAGCTGCTTCATCATAGTGGTGATTAAAATTTCTTCCTCATGTGTATTGATTCTTTGAGACATGTATACTAATTTTCAATGGCTACTGCTCTATTCTTGACACAATGACTTGTATGACAGATTCTGGAACTAGGCTGAAAAAGCTAGGCTTCTGGCAATTTTGACAACTTTCTAACACTTTTTCTAAATTTTCCCAAATGACACTCTATAGAATCGTATGACAGTGGGTATGCTATGAAACCACAGTTGCAAAACTTGTACGATAGTTGGATAGCAATGAAATGATAGTTGAAAAACTCGTACGACAGTTGGGTAGCAATGAAACGACAGTTGCAAGATTTTGACTTTGAGAATTTGCTGGCATGGAAACTCATACGACATTGGGTACTCAATCATATGCCAGATGGGTTGTAATGAAAAAACACTTGGAAAAAATCGTATGACTTTTGACTTCCTGAAATGATTTTTGACTCCAGAAAGGATTTTACATCAATTTTTGCAAAATTTTGAGTTTGCAAATTTGGATTGTTTGCAAATTTCAATGTCTAGATTTGAGGATTGTAATAGATTTGTTCATTTTCAGTAACTAGATAGATAAGAAAGCACAAAAAATAGCAAGCAAGTGATTTCAAGCATGTCTGAAAATAATGAGTAAGGGCAAAAGCAACCTTGTGCATGAACAATCAAGTGATTTTATTCATTCTAATCCTCAAAAGCGCTATTGTGTATGTTCCAAAAATGTTTTGCAATAACGTACATATACGCTAGGGTTTTTAGTAATGGTTTGACTCTGCAACTTTTATGATCCAAAGGGGTGAACTCCAATCCCGACACACCAGGGTTTTGACACAGTCCGAGAACTTAATCTTAGGAGCTGCTAGGGAGATCTGAGAACCCAACAATGAACCATACCCATGGATTTTTCTTCCACAAGGACATTTATATAGCGACTGTCACTACCATGACAAAAATAGCTATTACCGCTTGAGGTTCCATCAATGCAATTTTCCCTATGAAGGGATTATCTGCTATGGTTAACCCTCTCTAAAGGTGACTCACAATAGTATACCACAAGGGGACTTGGCTCCAGATCCAAGGTTTTTGACACCTTTTCACTTTTAACCCAAACAAAGCAAGCAGATTAATCCAACATGCTAAGACAAAGTTTTTCTTCACCAAGGTCTATGATGTCAACTCCACGTGATATATCAACCTCTCCGAAGAGAGAATGTATCAATCAATAAGAGAAGGCACACTAACCAATTTTGATTCACCAAAGCTCATGATGTCAACCCCACATGATCTATCAACCTCTCCTGGGAGAGAATGTATCGATCAATAAGAGAAGAAACACTAACCAAGTTGAATGTGAAATGCACTAAGTATCCTCCTTGCCTATAAGGATTCTGTCGTCAAGAAGGATTTCACTAAGAATCCAATCTCTCAAGAATCATGAATAGTGTTCATAGGGCCTAATTACTATGTGAGCACAGATGTATGTTTCCAAAAGCAAATCTACCATAAGTACCCAAAAAGCAGAAAGAGGAACACTTAATGCTTAAAGCGAATATGAGATGAGTCCACAAGGTGGAACACTTAACACCTCACACAAGCCTAAAATGAGTCCCCAACTTAAAAAATAAGTGAGTTCCTAAAAGCACAAATGGGTTTCCAAGTGGAACACTTAACGCTTCTATCTTGTTGACCCCTCCCCTTTATGGCGCTGAGATTGCAACCACAGGGTGGAATGAGGGGCCGGTGGATTAGCGAGTCTAATAACCCAAGATAGCAATCAAGATCAATCACAAGTATCTAAGACTACTTAATGAATCCTTAAGGGGTCACAACCTAGTATCAATTATGCAAGTGTGTAAAACAAAAGCATGAAAAGAATCACCCAAGCTAGACACACGAGAGATTTATTTTAAGCCCCAAATCAAAATATTATCAGCACAAGTGGAATACCTGAGATCCTCGCAACATGCTTAGTAGATTTTTACCTAATTTTAGCAAACTTTACAAATTTTTCAATCAAAACTAGAAAGAGTCAATAAAAAGTAGAGAATTCCAACTGTTAAGATTTGCTGTTAGTCAAAATCTAAAAACCAAATATGATAAACTGCCCTGAAAAATGAAATGACAATTGAAATCTGATGCCTAAACTCGTACAATAGTGGGTCTATTACTAGACGACAGTAAGAAACTCGTACGATAGTGGGTATGCTCCCAGATGATAGTCTGGAAACTCGTACGACACTGGGTGTCTAATGAAATGATAATCCAGCTTCCAAATGATAGTGGGTGCCTGATGAAATGATACTCGGTCAACTGTCATACGATAGTGGGTATGCTCCCAGATGACACTGGGTGTCCGATGAAATGACAGTCTGAAAAACTCGTACGACACTGGGTGTCTGAAGAAATGATAGTTTGAAAAACTCGTACGACAATTCAAAAAAATCGTACAACACTGTACAGACCAAAATTAAAAATCATGCTGTACGGACAGTTTTGATAGAAAAAGTGCCAAATTTTTTTTTTCTTTTTTGCAGGCAAAGAAGAAACAAAAAATAATGTCCTACTGAGAATACCACCAGAACAGGCAACAACAGGGGAGTTCTGATAGAGAAATGATAGAAGATTGATAGAAATGAAGGGAAGCCCATTTCAGGGCCCCACGGTGGGTGCCAAAAATGTGTGTGTGAATTTTGTACCTGATCTGTAGACACAACACTTCAGTAAAACATTAGAGGTTAGTAATAATCAAAATCGTGCAAAATTGAAATCTAATTTAACCAAGTGATTTACTGCCTTCTAGTAGGTGCGAGATTGATGTTCTCAGATTGTTATCAAGATCAGTGACCTAGACGACACCTAAATGAAGGATTTGAATGCAAAACTAATATGAAATATGAATGCAATTAATCTATATTTTTGATATTTTCTATGCAATGATATGAAAAACTTGATATGGAATCTATGCTAATATGGAAGTTGATCTAACAATGATATGAATCTATGCTAATATGGAAATTGATATGCTATGAATTGATCTAACAATAATATGAAAACAAAAGTGATCTCACAACAATGTTGATTCGCAATAAGCTTTGATCCTTCCAATTGCAATTCTCTAGTGTGATTGTGCAAAAATATGAGATTCTGTGGATGCAAATTTGAGAGATGAATTATGAAGAGCTGAGCCTTGTTTTTATAGAAATCCATGACTTTGGAGGTGCATGGAAAAAAGTCATAAATCACTCAGATTAACTCAGCTTGATTTTTGAGTTATCTGATAATAAAGACAATTAATTTACAAAAACATGCAAATCATGCATAAACAACTTTTTAACTCAAATTAGAAGTTTAGATCAGCTTTTTGAACTCCAAAAGGATGTTGAGTTCTAAAAAGTCAACACTTTGCATTGATTTTCTAATTTGGAGTTTACATGTTTCTTTTGAATGTGCATAATAATTATGAATTAATAAATAAATAAAGTGATTTATGCTCAACTTAACTGATTTTTGAAAATAAATAATTGATTTATGGTTTAATCAATTATTTAATCAAACTTTTATTAAAAACTATATTATTAAATAATGACAACTTGCTTTAATTAATTAAATAAAAATTTAATCAATTATTCATAGGATATTGGATTTATTGTCAAAATTAAATAATATAATTAATAATAGATAGAATTAAATTTAATTACATAATTATGTGGCAAGATATTAAATCTAATTAATTAAATATGAAAATATTCAATTAATCAAACTTAGGATAAATGTGATTTATCGCCAAATAATTATAAAATTAAAGATAATTAAGATAATTAGGAATATTGCTAGGAATATTCCCCGATGCAGAATTTAAGATAATCAATTAGGATTCGATGATGTTTAGATGTGCCTTAGATTAGGACTTCGATGTCGATTTCGTTTGAATTGTTGATATAGAAGATTAATGAACTTATAGCCCATTTTTGGGGTATTACATATGTAGATAAATTTTTTGATGCACCTTTGTTGATAATGCCAAAGGGGGAGTTGTATAGAATATGTAGTACATATATGTATAGGGAGATATAAGAGTTTGTATAAAATGTATAGAAGACAAAAAGTTTTGTGTAAAGGGATAGTTAGAGACTTGGCCATATTCCTTTGTTGCCATTAATGACAAAGGGGGAGATTTTTGGAAAGTTGTCTATACTGAGATATATGACTAGATATAGTGTTTTCAATATGGAAACAAAGTCATATAGCAGTTTGGAGTCAGCACACTAAGTGTAAAGATAAAAAATTAGTTAAGTGTTGAAGACTGGACAACATACAGAGCACCAGTGACTCAGAATATCAGTGCACATGTGTATGGATGAATTATGGTATGCACCTTGGAAGTTACAGTTGTTAGAATATACTTATACTTAGTCTAAGAGCACATAACTAGATATGAAAAGATGTGAAAGCTACAGTCAGTTGAAGTTGCACAGCCAGTGTGTACCAGTAGAGAATATTGCATAGAGCCGACATTGACTATTTTGGTTTGCAATTATAAATTAATGTTGTAAAGCCTATGCATCCATTGTATTTAGGTTTTTGACATATGTACATGTATAATTGTAAGCATGCTTAAGCCAATTCTTTTGGAAGCATTATTAGTAATTAATTATAGGGCCGACCTAATTGTATATTTGGTATGAGTGCATAAATATAAGGTGTGCCCATTGTATTTGGTATGGAAGTTGTAATAGAGTTGTGATAAGTAGAGTAGAGGTATACAAAGTGATCATAAGATGTATTAGAGCTTTTCTAGAGGTCAAAGCATCAGCACATCAAAAGAACTGATCTGACAAGCAGTGTCATAGTGAACAGTTCACCTGCAAATATAGTGTGTATCTGATTCAGAAGGTTGTAGCCTTCATCATTTGAATAGTGAACTCTAGGACAGTGAGTCCACTCCACTAATAGGGATCATTGTAAAAGACTCCTACCAGGGTTTGACCCTTAACAAGGTCTACTATACTAAAAGTATTGTAAAGCTACTCCTAACAGGGTAAAGGATCTTCTAACAAGGATCACAAAACACTAGTGCAGATTATTAGTGGGTATCAAGTCCCATCAGGGTTTTTACCTATTTGGGTTTCCCCATATCCATATTGGTGTCATGTGTTGGTTTCATGTTTCATGTTTATGTGAATGTTGAATTTAGTACTTAAACATTTATAATTTAGTATTCAGATTAAAGTGAAAATTTAAAATATAGTGAACACTGATTCACCCCCCCTCTCAGTGTTCCCATTCCTAACAGTTTCATCATAAATTATGACTTTGGTTGCTTCACAACCATGGGGGGCTCACATTGGGCCTTTTTCCTTTTCATAATATTCATCCTTTCCTAAGGGATCAATAGATGCCTCCTTAAGTTCGCTAGAGATAAAACACATGATCCAGATGACCACATTAGAGCAGTTATGGTTTTGTGTGGGATTCTTGGTGTGCAAGAAGAGAATGTCTTTGTGAGATTATTTTCTAGAAGCCTCATTGGAAATGCTACTGATTGGTTCTAGAGCTTGCAAGATGGTTGCATCACTTGTTGGAATGACCTTGAGGTCAGATTTCTTTAGAGATTTAAGCCCGTAGTTGATGTTGGTAAGTTATTAATAAATTTCTTTCAAATCCAAATGAAGGAGAGTGAAACTATGAGGGATTTTAAATATAGATTCAATAGATGTGTTGGTAAAATTCCTCCAATCAACCAACCAAATGAAAATAATCAGTTGTGCATCTTCATCATTTCTTTGGAAACTAAAATTAAATTCTTGTTAAAGCTATAGAGGGTGTAAAATTTAGAAGATTCTCAAAGGGAAGCTATCAAAATAGATGATGCTATGTGGCTAAGTGGAATGAAATATAATAGCACAAATTATGTGAAAGCACCACAATTTGAAACCCATTTATGTAATCAAAATTTTTATCCCAAAAACATGCCTTTATAAACTAGGGTTGTAATGAAAGAAGAAAAGTCTTCATTCCCCTTTATTTTTCACCATCAAAATTTAATGGTGTTTAATGAAGAAGACTTCCAAATACCCTCTACAATTGAAGACAACTCTCCTAACATTGTAGGAACTTATCATTTACATGTTGAATATGATGATGGGCATGTCTCTCAACTAGGTGATTTTGTGACTTTCTTAGGTGTTTCTCCTATTGAGAAGGAACTTGGTGATAATAAGATTAATGAAACTCTATCAATAGCTATCTCTTTTCCAAAATTTGATTCCTTTACATTTAAATTTTCTAATGTCATCCCTGTTGTTAGCATTTAAACCTGTAGATGATTAAAATATTTAGGAAATTCATTGAACACAAGACTCATGTACTCCCAACAGCTACATCCAACATAATTTAAATGCTAAGGTACTAAGGCTTCAAGCCTTCTACACTTTGAATAAAACTCAAGCGGGTTTACTTTTCTCAAATGCTTCTACAAAGCACTATAAAATTGATCTATGTACTTGGACATAGTCAAATATAGTCAAGTAACATACAAATAAAGTAAATAGAATAGGTTTTGATATTTTGATAGTGAAAAGATGCAAATCAAGGTAAAACTAGTGCCTTATTCATTGGGTCAGAGTAAAAAATTAACATCTATAGAATCCTATTAATAAAAAAGATACTGGAACTCAAATGAAATGCCTAGTAGTTCATTATCCCAATTCCTAGCCCTGCCATCAAATTTATGTATAGATCTTTAATTCCTAGAAATCTCCCTAAAGATTTACTCTCTCCTTGAGAGAAACTTTGAGTTCAACCCCTATATTCATCTTATGAACAACACATTAAAGAGCCTTACTAATTAATGCATAAGAAAAAAAAAGAATCCATACACAAAGATAGCCAAAGATATCAATGAAGTCCCAATGTATTTGTATTAATTTCAAACTGTATCCATACAAATTTCAACAATAACTTCAAAGAAGTCAAATTCTATTTTTAGTACTTTCTTTACAAAAACTTTCACCACCCTTCGAAAAGAGCAAAAACTTGCTACTTATACCTCTAGCCATCTTGGAATCCTTGAAAGGATGCAACAAGCTTCAGATGGCTAAGAAAATGAATTGCACTATAGACAAAAAGTACAAACCATAATGACAATGACTAGAAAAATAGAAAGTAGTTCAAAACTACTAGCACCTTTACAAGTGGCACCTTTGTCTGAAGATATTTCAGAGTAGTTACTTGATTTGTTACATGAATGATGACCACCATTACATGATAACTTACATCATCCTCTATTCGGTATATGCTCTCCCTAAAAATCTAGATTAGGTGCCATGTGTACTTTATTCCTCTTCTTCCAACATTAGGACAACTGGCTTCTGTATACACCTAAAAATGGTCACCTAGACTATTAGCCCCCATTTGCTAAATCATCAATTATTTATTCTTGATCAAATCCTAGTTCTATCATTTATTTGATTATTTTCTATGGGCTAACCATCTTATCCTAAGTCTTTATTTATTAAAAAGAATATTCTCTCCCTTTTTAATAAATAAAAAGCCCCCACTTTTCCTCTTATCATAAGTTGCACAAATAAAGCATTATTCTTATTTTATAAAAAGGGAAAAAACACTTTTTATCTCATACGGACACAAAAGTCAACTCTTATTTTCTCATTGGAGGATATTTGTGCACATGGATTTCTCCTCTTTCAAGCTCCACTCTTGATTAAATCTTTTTCCTCTTAATCTCCATGGTCCATTGATTTTTCACCTCCTATAAAAGAAGAGCTCTCTTCCTCATTTGGACACACAAATTTTTATGCTATTGTTATGCTACAGGTTTTCTAGGTCATCTTGGAGCTTTTGGAGATATTCTTGCATCTAGGGTTTGAATATTTAGAGCATTGTTGGCATTCATCTTGGATCTTCATCAACACTCTATCTTCTTGTCTTCATTCTTGCATCATCATGGCTTTCTTGCTTCATAGTTAGATTTCATTTCTTGCATAGTAGTTTCATTTTCATGGCATTGTTAGTTTAGATTTTTTTTATGCTTTAGATTAATTCATTGAATCTCTCATTGCATGGTTTACTAGCAAGGTTATTGGATTAATAGCTCTAGTTGAGAGCATTCTTAAAACCCTTGCACTCCATGCCTAAGGAGCTATGGATCGATTTGTGATGGCTCATTCTTGAGTTTCCTTACATGTAATGATTCATAGAAGTGTGACACATTTATAGCACACATTTTTTGGCGCCCACCGTAGGGCAACCCATTTTTTTTTACATGCTGGTTTTGATTATTTTTGGAGCTAACACTTGCTGGTTCTAATTATTTTTGGAGTTAACCCTTGTGCAGATTTGTTTGGAGATGGGAAACCCTAGATTTTAAAAATTTGATCATATCTCCCAAACGGCTTGGTTTTTTTGTCTAGAATTGTTTTTTCAGATTGGAGACATATCAGAGAAGCTCCAAATTTTTTTTTAGAATTTTTGGAGGTGATTTGTATTTTTTATGATTTTTTCTTGATTTTTCATAAAAAATTGATTTCTGGCGAAAATCAGCGTATTTTTTGGAAATTTTTACATTTTTGAAAATTTCTTAGAATTATATAGGGGGTCCATTCATTGTATTTTTAATTTAAAGATCATATCATAGCTCATTTGGTTGATTTACAAAAACTGGTCTGTTTTGGTAAAATGGCTCTTTAGGGCACAAATGAAGAGAATTTTCTAAAATTTTTACATTTTTGAAAAGATCTCTATTTTTTGACAGAGGTCTCTTTTTTTCATTTTAAGTTTAGGGTCCAAATTCATGTGGTAAAAATCAGATCTTGTTGACTAGGTCAAATGCAAAAAAAATAAAATTTTGTGATGGGTATGCACTTATTTTTCATTGTTCAATGCATGATATGAGTTATCATTTGGATTATTTGCTGGTTATCATTGCTCCTAACAATTAATTTTTAGATCTAATCCTAGGGTTTGCATAAGTTGGATATACATTGCATATCTTGTTTGCTTGTGTCTTATCTTGTTCATTTGAAGGTGCTCTTGCTTTCATGGAATATGCTTAAAACAAAGCGTTGGACTTGAAGTATTTTGTTACATCCCTAAAACACTTGGATCTTGGGATTGAAATTGAACCTCTCATGTGTTTGGCTTGAGTGTTTACATGCTTTCATAGAACACATTTCAATTGATTCTCTTAATGGGAAATGAATGAACATAGATTTGCTTTCATACAAGTTTGTGTAAGTGAATGCTTGTGTTTGAACCTTAAGTAATTCTTGGTTCCAATATAAAATATATCATTGAGTGATTTAGGGCATGGATTCATTCTTTATTTACATAGAGAGTTAAATGCACCACTTTGTGGACTCACTCTATGTTTGCTTGGAAAGTTAAATATTTCATTGATTCAACCCTTTGTCATTTGTGAGTAGTATTGATAAGCAACTTTAGATTACTTGTGATTGATCTAGATTGTTATCTTGGGTTATTGGACTCGCTAATCCACCGGCCCCTCATTTCCACCCCGTAGTTGGAAGATCAGCGCTACATTAAAGGGGAGGGGTCTACAGGAAAGAAGCGTTAATTGCTCCACTTGGCAACCCTTTTGTGCTTTTTGGAACTCACTTGTTTTCTAAGGTGTGGACTCACTTTGAGTTGATGTGAGGAGTTAAATGTTTCACTTTTAGGCTCACTTTGAGTTGGTGTGAGGAGTTAAATGTTCCACTTTTGGACTCACTTTGAGTTGGTGTGAAGAGTTAAATGTTCCACTTTTGGACTCACTTTGAGTTTGTGTGAAGGGTTAAGTGTTCCACTTTTTGGACTCACTTCACATTCTCTTGAAGGGTTAAATATTCCACTTTTGGACTCACTTCACATTATCTTAAAGGGTTAAATGTTCCACTTTTGGACTCACTTCACATTCACTTGAAGGGTTAAGTGTCCCACTTTTGGACTCACTTTTCATTTACTTGAAGAATTAAGTGTTCCACCTTTAGTGCTCTAAATACTTTTGATAGTGAATTACTTAATTTTATTTTTAGAAGGCCTGCTTGGGGACACACCACCTCAAGGGATGACCTTAACTCCTGTGTTCCGGTGGAGTATAAATAGCAGGTGGTGAATCGAAAGACACCTCTCTTGGGAATTGAGTTTGATATCACTCTTGGCTAAGCCTCAAAGAACTTTATACCTTTGAGAAGTGAAGGAGGAGATTTGGGTTACCGTCTCCCCCCAGCTGTGTGATTTTGGATTTTTCTCATCTACGGATTTGGGCCTCACGTACCTTGTGTATATCAAGGACTCCCTTTAGAAAAGCCATGTATAGCCTTATAGACAGCATGCTAGGATGTTGTTGTGTTTTATGTGCCTACTAAAATATTTTCAAGAACATACACAAGTAGCATCTCTAGGGAGTAGAAATACTAAGTCACTATCTCTATTCATGTGCAAGGTTGTTTTGCCCCTTGCTCATTGTTTGAAGACAATTGCTTGCTTGAACTCCTTGATTGCTATCTGATGTGCTTGATCAATGATAAAAATCTATTGATATACTTACTTGATCTTTTAAAATGCTTCAAAACTAAGTTTTTCACATTCACTGGTCAAAAAGTCATATGAATCTGCAACAGTATCGCATGCCTTACTGAGAAATATCGCGCGATAGTTTGCACCCTGCTATTTTATCACGCGCTTTGTTGAGGTATATCATATGATAGTTCGTGCCTTCTAGACTATCACCCCGCTAGCTTGGAGTCTATTGCCCAACCATACTGCAGTCTATCACCTGGCTTAAGGCTAAGTATCACCTAAACTGAGAAGTATTGCCCTGTCTGCCTAGAAAGTATTGCCTAGAATCTTTTTGCTGTCCTGTCATTGCTGCAATTTGGAGTGGCTAAACTTGCATTTTAACCTGTCGTAGAGTGTCTTTTTCTGTTCTTACCTGAAACTGGTTTGTTACCTACATGCTTAGATTTGTTCTAGACTGAAACAAATGAGCTAAAAATATTGGGTTTGAGTTTAACGAATGCTACTCTTGATCACTTGTCACATCATGGTTACCTCTTTAGCTACTTGCTTATTGAGCTTCTTGCTCATTGCTCAGCTTTAGTCAATTGATTGCTGTAAGTGCTTGAGCACTTTTGACGAGCCATCTCTCTATTGTTCTACTTTGACAAGTGATCTTTATTAGCTTTTCTTATCTCAAATCTAAGAAACTTTGTCTCATTCTATTAGTCAACCAACATCTCTTTTCATGCCGGTTACAACTCAGTCTCAATTTGAGTAGGAGAGTCATCCTTCGTTCAATTATACACAGTTACCTTCTCCAACTAGACGTTCAAAAGCACCCATTAGCAACAACAGTTCTAGTTCTAACCAATCTGAGAATTCTAAGGCTACACCGTGGTATAAAGGAGGTTTCCTCTTTTCCGCATTCAAGACCCCCAAAAACACAGACAGTGTCTCACTCACTTTGACTAAACAAGAAAAGTTTCAACTCTTGCAAGAACACTTTGAGCGTAAGGATAATCAAGCATGCTTAGACAAAGAACACAATCAACAAAGGATGGATGCTACTAGGTGCATGGCTTATAGAGGGACATTTCATGAGCAACCTGAGACTAGTAATCATGAGCATAGACCTCTTTTTAATAGCAACAATGGCAACAACATGCCACCAAGATCTCCTCCAAGAACCACTTTTGGTATGCCTTCTTCACCTCCTAGACCTCCTCCCTCTCAACATGAGTCAGAGGCTAATGATGAGATTTCTAGTGAGGATCTTATGAGATGTGAACAAGATGTGGATTTCCAATGAATGATACATAAGCTTTTAGAGCGTAATGGCGATCAATATTTTCAATATATGACTTCTAGAGGATACAAGCTTCCTCCTGGCTATGATGTCAGACAAATTGTCCAACAAAGAGTACCAACTGAATTGAAAGTCCTTCAAGAAGAATTACGTTGGACAAATCAACACCTTACCCAAATGGCATTAGAAAGAGAGCCTCCAAAGGTCTCTTTTGTAGAATCAATTTGTGCTCTTCCTTTTGATAAAGATCTATACATGGTCCCATTTCCTAAGGATATTGAGGTTCCTAAATATGACAAGTATGATGGAAATGGTGACCCTCATGACCATGTGCATCATTTTTATGCTCTTAGTATGGACTTTCTTCATGAAGACACATATCTCCTATGCTTATTCCCTCGAAGCTTAAGAGGCCAAGCCTTGGAATGGTTTGCGAAATTGACACCACCGCTTAAGACTTTTGATGAGTTAGCTCAGTGATTTACCCAGCAGTACTCTTACAACATCCAACAACCTATCACTGTGATAGATCTCGGTAATCTAAGACAACATCAAGGTGAGCCATTTGCAACTTACTTACAACGTTGGAGGTCATTGTATTCTTGATATCCTCATCAGCTACCCGAAAGGGAAAATATTGATATTTTTGTCAACACTCTTGTGCCTGAGCTATATTATGATCTAAGGAAACAACTGTTCTCCTTTTTCAATGACATGGTTGAAAGTGCATAACAAATTGAGGATGTAGCTATAAGAAAAGGGGATATTGTTATTAATAAAGATGCTAAAGGCAATGGCAAAGACAAGAACAAACCTTGGAATAAGAACAAGTATGTTGTTAATGATGGGGTTGTTGATGCTCCTAAAGTTAAAGAGCCTTCTTTCAATCTCTCCAATGCTATCTATGCAGAAAAACAACAAGAAGCTAGCAACACTCATAATGCTCCTAAACCTCAATATGCAGATAAGCCTAAGAAGTCATTTTGAAAGTGAGTCTATACCAATTTGGCAGAACCTTATGATGTGATCCTTAAGACTTTGGTTGACAATGGATATCTTACGCTTCCTGATAAACCTAGTAACTGGGATTCGATAAATAAGCCTGATTGGTGGAGAGAGGATCATTACTGCCATTATCATAGAAACAAGGGACATCCAACAGACAATTGTTTTAGGCTTAAGGATGATATTTAGGATCTTATTGAGAATGGCACAATCTCCATTTATGGCTTAACTAAAAATTTTGATCACATAGCTTTCAAAGATCCTCTACCTAAGCATGATAAGGGGGAAACCTCTCAAACACATAAGAAGAATCATGATGCTAAGATCAATTACATGTATCCTTCTAATACACCTATGATCAACATGGTAGAGCCCATTGAGAGCATTCTAATGATGAGGTCTCAAGATGATAATAAAGCCAATCATGGTAAGCCAAAGTTGATCTTGCAAACACATGATAGTTCATCTTCCCAAAGTGAGACACTGAATGCTATTACTAGGGGGCAAGCCAAGATTTTCCTTAAAACTATGCAAGATCCCAAGCAAGCTTTGACTTCCAACCAAGTGGCTCCTTCAGCCATCCCTAGCTATGATCTTGTCCAACATTTGCAAAAGACACCAGCACATATATCTATCCTTGAGTTGCTTCGGTTATCCTCTTCGCATAGAGAGATTCTTGATGAGGCTCTACGTATAATACGTGTTCCCAATGACAATGATCTGAATCAATTTCAGGCTATGGTCAACCACATTTCATCTTCGCTATCTCTCTCCTTTTTTGTAGAAGATGACATATCTATTGCTCACCCTCATAATCTAGCTTTACACATTGAAGTTCTAGTCTACAATACCTGAGTTCGCCGAGTCCTGATAGACAATGGTGCAGAGTTAAATATTGTTTCTTTCAATGTCATACAACAATTGGGTTTGTCAAAATTTGCTGTGGATTCTAAAAAGAAGATTACTATAAAAGCTTACGATGAAGTGGAAAGATCTTCCAAAGGTCTTGTCATGCTGCCTGTCTGAGTGGGCCCTGTCACGAAAGATATTAGCTTCCAAGTATTGGACATCCCACTTGCATATAACATTCTTTTGGGTCATCCTTGGATCCATGACATGCAGGCTGTTCCTTCCACTTATCATCAGTGCGTCAAATTTCCATACAATGGCACTAAAGTTGTGATTCCTAGAGACCATACTATTGCTATCAATGCTCTTGCTACTATTGAAAAATTTGTTCCTCATAATGAACCTTTTGTTGATCCTAGTACGTCTCTAGCTACTGCTAAGAAATCACTTAAGATGATGAGCCTTGGTATGGGTGAATATACACTGGGTTCCTTTGCTTCTATACCTGTTTCTCCTAGGTCATATGGGAGACCTTCTAATCAGATGAAGCCTTCCACTTCTGCTATGGTGATCTTTGATACCTTTGTTCCTTCATCCATTCCTTTAGAAGCAAAAAGAGAAGAACAAGCTATTCAAGAGTGGATCTATAGAGAGGATTCTAGAAATACTCCCATGCTTAGTAATTCAGAAACAGATATAGATGAGTCACCGCTACACATTATGGCTCAAATGGGAGATGATCTTCCTTCTACTTCACTCCTTTGGGAAGAAGAATGTATATCTACTGATGATATGGCTGAGGCCTCTATGTCTAGAACCTATGTGCCTAAAGAATCATTGCACTATGATAGACAACATCGCAACATTGCACGACTGCTAAAAAGAGGTGATCTCTCACATAATGACATGAGTATCTCTACTTCTCGACATCTTAAGCCTCTTCTAGAAGATCCTCCCATGACAGATATAGATGTTGATGTGGTTCATACCTCTCGTAACCCACCTGACATGGTTGATGGGTCTTGTGTGGGGTCTGATGAGTTTGTTCCTCGTATTGCCTTAGTGGACCACGCTGGTTCTTCTATGACAAGTCTAGATCTAGCTACTTTTGGAGCTTACTCTATAGGCTCAACCTCTCATGTCACCAAAGATGACATCCTTCACATAAATACTATTGAACCAGTCACTTCATTTCATCTCACATCAACACCTGTTACTTCTTCCACCAAAGAACTAGCAACAAAAAAGATTGAATCAGCAATCAAACATCACGGTCATCAAGTCAAAAGAAAAGAGCAATGGTTGGATGGCGAAAACCACATTGTGGCGGTATCCGCACCTAAGAAAAGTAAAAATAAAAATCTGCTAAAAAATAATGATTCTCAAATAAAAGATGACAAGCTGATTCTCTATAAAAAAATGATGCACTACCTCAAGCATGATCTCATATCTATTATACTTCAACCCATTCCTAGAGCTAAGAACAAAGTTAGTAATGCCTTGGTTACTTCAACATCCATCTTACAAATGAAAAAGCATAAATTTCACTTCAAGTTCCTGGTGGATGAATTATGCTATCCTGCTCACAAATCTTACAATCCTACCATCTTTTCATATCTTCCACCTCATATTCCTCTTGCAAATCCACCACACCATTTGTTCCGCCATCCCTTACACTTTGCCTTTGTCTCTGGTGACTTGTATAGGAAGGGTCTAGATGGAACTCTCCTTAAGAGTCTAGAAATAGAGGAGTCAGAAAAAGTGCTAGCTGAAATCCACAATGGCATATGTGGATCACATTCTAACGATCCTCCGCTAGCTCAAACATTGCTTAGGGCTGGTTATTATTGGTCAAACTGGTTGAGACCTCCTATTATCATAGTTGCAGCATTTGGGCCTGGGGCCTATCAGTTCTCTACATCAGAGGAAGCAGATTCTTGATGCTCATTTCTATTTGGGGCATCCTTTGTACATATTTTATGATCCTAAAAAAAATACCAAAAAAATTCATATATGATGCTAAAAAAATCCTAAAAAGCATAAAAAGTACTGAAAAATGAGCATCCTAGTGAAAACCTAGTAATAGGCACTTTGATGTCTCACCAAAAAAATCAAAAAATTTCAAAAAAATAAAAAAAAATTGAAAAAGTGCCTTGGTGAAAACCTGGAAACAGGCGCCTTGGTAGCAAAAATACAAAAACAATTTATAAAAAGTCCTGAAAAAATTGCAATAAATCTATCAAGTGGTGAAAACCTAGAAATAGACATTGCTTGAGACCCTCTGCACCTATGTCTATCAGTCTTGCATGGTGCTCATTCACTCCACTTCTCGCTTTGCCTCTCCTAGCCTGGAATTGACTCTTGTCTTAGTCTAGGGGGCATACATTGTTTTAAGCTTATCTTGGGTCTCTTTGTGTGTCTAGGTTTCTTAGGCACCTCACAAATGGTGTTTTTCAACACCACCCCAACTGTGTTTTTCAACACTGCCCTAGCATCAAGTGTTTCTTAACACTTATCATATATCCTTCCCGCCATCTTGGATGATGCAATATTTCTCATTGGCAGATGTGATACTCAAAGCTTGACTCTATGACCTACACATGCGCACTTGACTTGCTGAGATTTGTTTGACTTTATTTCTTTGTGTGTTGTCTATGATGATTTCTTTGCTGAGTGTTCTCCCCCTATGATTGTTTTCAATGATGCATAGCTAGAAGACTGAGGGTATGAGAACATGTTTTATTTCTTTATCTGCTTGTGGGTATATCTTGTTGGTCCTCACTGTCATGAGCATTTATGCTGGTCTTACTTGACACTATGGACCTACAAGGTATTATCCTTGACTGTTTCACGAGTGCATGCTTCTAGTCATCTTGACTTTCTTGTGTCTCGATGTGAGCATAATCTTGCTATATCAAACTTAGGTGATCTCACTGCATTAGTCATCTGGACCTACATGTCTTTGATGCCTAGGTGAGATTTCCACATTTCTATCTGATATAGATCATATTCAGATCCACATAGTTATGCTAGTGTGTATTGTATGATCTTGCAACACTACCAATAATGCTCAATGATGAATATTAGATGTCTATTGGCTTTGTGACCTTGCAAGTAAACCAATTTTCATGTAGCTTGCATTCTTAAGTTCATGTTAGTTTAGTTTTGCATCTTGCATATGGAGAGAGCTCTCCTTTTCATCTTACGTGGACTTGTTAATCAACTGTGCTCACCTTTCGCTTCTTCTTGATCATGTCTTTCACTTCTTGTCTTTCATATCACATCATTTTCCTTTCATTTCAGGATCAAAACCGAAATCCAAGTTCACCTTGATCATCCAAATCACCTTTTCCCCCTCTTTCACGTAGTTGGCTGACCTTTTGAGGCCTGATCCTTCAATCTTCGCTGGGGCATTCCTCACCTCTTCATCTCCATCTCTTTCAAACTTCTAGTCTTTCATTCACTTTCAATCTCAATTTCAAATTCTTCCCCCTCTCCATGGTGTTTTCAGGTTGAGGGACCACTTGGTTCGTGCCCCGTGTCCCATGTGTGGGGCATACCTTCACTACTTGATGGTTGTTCTATTCTCTTCAGCTTCGATTATGATTTCTAGTGATTTGATCATGTCTCTCTTGCTTCTGCATTCCCTCTACCCGGATTTGACTTTTGATCCTGAGGGGGCAGACACATCATATCTTATTGGTTATCTCTTTCCTAAGTGTTCAATACTGTCACTACCAGGCTGACCATGCAGGATTTTCTATCTCTCTGCACTTCATTCTTTGGAGTTAGATCACTATTTGCTTGCCTTCTTGGCTATCTCTTGCTTTCTTGGCTGATCTAAGTTGCTTTGTGATCCCAAATCGATCTCACATTTCAACTTCATTCTTTGACTACATGTGTTCCTAGATCGATCACACATTAGTCAAAGAGGGGCTTCTGTATACACCTAAAAATGGTCACCTAGACTATTAGCCCCCATTTGCTAAATCATCAATTGTTTATTCTTGATCAAATCCTAGTTCTATCATTTATTTGATTATTTTCTATGGGCTAACCATCTTATCCTAAGTCTTTATTTATTAAAAGGAATATTCCCTCCCCTTTTAATAAATAAAAAGCCCCCACTTTTCCTCTTATCCTAAGTTGCACAAATAAAGCATTATTCTTATTTTATAAAAAGGGAAAAAGCACTTTTTATCTCATATGGACACAAAAGTCAACTCTTATTTTCTCATTGGAGGATATTTGTGCACATGGATTGCTCCTCTTTCAAGCTCCACCCTTGATTAAATCTTTTTCTTCTTAATCTCCATGGTCCATTGATTTTTCACCTCCTATAAAAGAAGAGCTCTCTTCCTCATTTGGACACACAAATTTTTATGCTATTGTTATGCTACAAGTTTTCTAGGTCATCTTGGAGCTTTTGGAGATATTTTTGCATCTAGGGTTTGAAGATTTGGAGCATTGTTGGCATTCATCTTGGATCTTCATCAACACTCTATCTTCTTGTCTTCATTCTTGCATCATCATGGCTTTCTTGCTTCATAGTTAGATTTCATTTCTTGCATAGTAGTTTCATTTTCATGGCATTCTTAGTTTAGATTTTCTTTATGCTTTAGATTAATTCATTGAATCTCTTATTGCATGGTTTACAAGCAAGGTTATTGGCTTAATAGCTCTAGCTGAGAGCATTCTTAAAACCCTTGCACTCCATGCCTAGGGAGCTATGGATCAATTTGTGATGGCTCATTCTTGAGTTTCCTTATATGTAATGATTCATAGAAGTGTGACACATTTATAGCACACAGCTTCTTCTTGCTCCTCTTTGTCATTTTGTCCCATGCTACCACATCATCATCAGATGGCCAATTGTAGGCCTACAGTTCCTGTAATGACTTGATCTATAGGTCCCACATGGAATTAGTTATACCTTTAACCTCTGCCATAAACCGTATGCAGTCACCTTTAACCTTAAATAAACTATCAATTATACCATTGCATCCCTCCAAGTCTAAGGCATTGCCACTATTAAGGAAAGCTTCTTGTTTAATTACCAACTGATCCATGTGTGTCTTCCATTCATCTATGCTGATTACATTTCCATCATCACCATACATTGAAGGAAGGTACTTACTATAATCTTTATTAAACATAGCCAACTTGGCTTTTAACTGGTTAGACTTTCCTTTAAAAAACTTTGAGATAGCACTCACCAAACCAATCTTTTCATAGACTTATGTCACTACCTCAGGGATATCGGGCCTATGCTCCTACAAAGCATCAAGCTTCTCAAATAGTAAACTCCTCCCTAACCACACACTATATAGTGGCTCCAAAGTGGTTAGTGACTCATTCATCTTATCATTGGCCTTGTACAACATACTAACTGATTGATGGACTGACTCCATCTTCTCCTTTATTCTATTTTTCCTATATTTCATAATCTTTGTTATGGTATCCAAGGATGCATCCAATCTTATTTTCTCTAAGTCTTCAATAAGCTTAGTAGGAACTTCTGCATCTATTTGAGGAGGAGCATCAATTTGCAAAGGAGGGGAGGGACTACCTTTAAAGCTTCTTCAAGCTTGGCTTTCAAATATTCAAGCTCATCCTCCATCTTTTTAATCATCATAAGTTTTAGATCCCTGTCCTTTGCAACCCTCATTGAATTCTCAAATAATTTGTCATACCTCTCTGAAAATTGGATGGTTTTGGCCTCATTGAGGTGATAAAAGTGTACAACTACCTTTGACACCTCAAGATTAGTAGTGTTTTGCACAGTCTAGACAATCTTGTCTCCCTCCATCTTATCTTCAATGCTTACTAAGGATAGCTTTTGAGTTCTAGGGGCCATAGACCAAAGTGCAACAACTTGTGATTTGGGGTCATAACCACTCCCTTTGATTATGTCATCTATCTACCTTCATATGAAAAGCTCCCCTCTGGTTGCTTTCTAATTTGATCAATGATGAAGGCAGAGGTCAAGTCCCATCCAGGAGTTAGAAGCATGCCACTTGATTTAACCATCTATCTTGCCTCTTCCATAGTAATCCCCTCAAGACTGGGATCATATGATGTCAAGGCCCTCATAGTTTCCTCACTTGGTTGCATCCCTTTAGGAAGAGACTTTCTCACTTCATCTTGCTTCCTCCAAATGAGGAAATCCTTAAATTCCTTGCTTTTGATGAACTAGTCATCACTGAGAAACTCTTCCTCATAAAGTTATCTTTCATTTGTTCCCATTAAATAAGGGTAAATCCCCTTCTTCTTTTTATATAATTTTCTTTCCATCCCTGATGGCCTTTCTCATTTGATGGTGATAAGCCATATTATTTGGCACAAGAGCTAAAGAAATATCAATTACCTTATTTTGCTTTCTCACCTTTGAAGGCTCACCAACTTCAAGCCTCTATTTTTTCAAAGGTGGCTCAGAAGTAGCCCCTTTCTCCTATTTTTCTTGAGTCAAGTCAATTATTGGTGCATCCTCTCCTTGAGGTGCGCTACTACCCTCTTGAGATTCATCAGTGAACTCCTCAGGCTCAGAAGTAGAATAATCTCTTGGCACATCCAACTTCACCTCAAGCATCCCCTCCAATTGGTTAGATAGGGTGCCATGCATCTCTATCATCTTTTCCATTCTTTGCAGATATGGGAGCTTAGGGAAATAACCACCAAAAGGAATTCCTGCCTTCTTCAGTCTGACCTCTATGTCCAACAAATCAAAATACTTGGTCCATCTTCTTCCTACTTCATCCAAGTCCAACATATTTCTTATTACATCCTCCTCATCCAGGCCCTCATGCTCTCTGATTGTTCTGATGCTAGGAATCAAAGTCATTCTGGAAATCTTGATGAAACCCTCAGAATCAACATACCGGCAGGTACCTGTAGCCATTTTGAAATGATTGAGCCAGCTATTGACCTGGTCAAGTGCTCTTTTTCCAATCAAGAAGCTACCAATTCTAAATTGCCTCAGTGTGAAGGTACCCTTCCTATGAGGTGCTAGGTGCTCCTTGTTAGTCCATATTAATTGCTAGATGAATTCCATCGTAGCAACCATAGGAGGTGCAAACTTAGGAAGTAAGTGTGGAGGTTGGGGGAAACCATAAACTCTGATGACTGTGAAGGTGTTCCCTATGTAGAAATCTCCCCAATTGTGGTTTCTCGGCCACTTATCCTCAAATTGCATTATCCTTAACACCCTCAAAACCTTGGTTGACAACCTTACCACATTTTTTCCCAACATCTGAAGAATTGGATAGATAAAATAATTCTAGAAGATAGAAAAGTTACACTTGTTGGATGTATAATTCCAGGCTCTTAACCAATATTGCACTCGGTTAGGATTTCCTTCAAAAGAAGTCCTTATTTTCAACATTCTTGCATCAAATTTATTGACATGATGGTATAAAATTAAATGCATAAGGAGGGAATAATGCATGAACTTAATGGGTCTTTTATTCTCCTTAACGGACACAAACCCCTCATGAATCCTATCAATTACATACTGGATGTAATCATAATCAGTATTGGTGAGAGAGTTATGAATATCTAGGATCATCATTAAAAGTTCAGTGGGCATTTTCTCTTCATCACCATCTATTCCTAGAACCCTACACAACTCGTGACACAAGAATTTCATATAATGACACAAGGATGAAAATAGATAAGGAGCATTCATGATTGCCAGGAGATGGGCTATATATTTACCCTTCTTGGGCATATGTTTGACTATCTAGCTCTTTACTGACCCAATATTATTGGCATATTTCTACTTTTCCCTTTTCAAATCTATTTCAGTGGATGAAGAAGCATAGAAACCAAATGCCTTTATGAAAGACCCCCTATCCAAGGAAATAAAAATAGACTGGTCTTCACACCTAATGACCCTAGATATGGGATCATACAGCCTAGCCAATGCGATAATTAAATCAACATCTAGAAACACATCAAGCACTATTAGCTTTGCCATTCCCAATGCCCTAGCATTACAAACATGTATAGCCTTATGCCTATTTTTATAGAAGTATGAGAATATACTAAAACTTGATCCAGAAGGCATGATAGGGTCTCTACATTTGTCCATAAGGTCCTAAAATGCTATGTCAATGACCTTTTTGTTTTTCTTTGTACGAGGAAGCAGCTTGACAAACTCATATGAATAATTTGGCTTTCCCTTTTCTTCTCCACTCTACTCTTTTGCAGCTCCACTAGATGATGCCACACTCACCTCTAGATGAATCATTTTGATGGAACAAAAATTCATAGCACTATAACCTTCTACACTTCTCTCTCTCTCTACTTCAGTGCCAATACTCACAATTGCCTTCAGAATGATTAAGCACATAAAGTAATGAAGTCTTGTCTATATAGCCTTGAGAATTGAATGTGTACAATTGCTAAATCACAATGAATCCTAGCTAAGTCACTTTCACATTCAAATCTGCATACTACCAAATTTTGAATCAGGCTAGTCATGGCATGGATGCTGACAGGATGATTTAAAAAATCAAGAAAAAGCATGAGAGCAGTGATCATGACTTTTTGCATTAAAACCCTGATTAATGACAAAAACCCTCGTTAAAACCTAATTGGATGACTTTTCAATTTTTTCCAGCTTGGTGAAGTACTTTATCCATGTTGCAATGGCTCATAACATTTATTGGGATGAAAAATTAACCAGACATAGTTCATCGATCATGCGAACAAAGGATCTCATGATCTCTAAAAGAAATGCTAATGCAGGGTTAAGCTTGGAGATCTAGCACAAGGCTATTCCTAGAATCTTAGAATGATTTCTTAACTCATGACTTTATCTAGAGATTCAACAAACACTATTGATCCTAGAGATGATCAACGATCCTTAGAATATCATTGGCCACTCATCATAACCCCGCTGCAATCAAAAATATGGCAACTGAAGGCAATCTCACATTCTCAAAACATTCTCAATAACTGCGGTTAGACTCAAAGAACAAGAGACCAAAGACTTCACCAATTCTTGAAATCATTTCCTTAACTCAACACTCATCTAGAGAATCAATGAACAAAGGATCTCATGATCTCTAAAAGAAAAACTTAACTCTCAGTTTACCTCATGATTCAGCAAACAAGGCTATCTCGCATTCTCAAAAAGAAATGCTTAACTCTAGTCAGGCTTCGATATTGAGCAAATAGCCTATATATCCAATTCACTGAATGTTTTTCATACCTTAGTTTAAATCTTGAGATTATGCGCTGACCGTAGATCCCAGGAGCAATCGGCGGCTGTCACTAATTTGCTAAATTCATAAGACCTTTACTTTTTAATTATGAGAATCAACAACCAAAGGACTTCGCTTAATCTCCCAAGACCATCAAACTTAGCCCTTTTATTTTGAGGATGTGCAATTGAAGAAGACACATCTCAACTTTTCTTTGTTCGCCAAGTCGCTAAAATATTTGGAGCATCACTAACTAATTTCGAGATCTTGTGAACACTTCACTCACGTAGTCAGCAAATAATTTAGAGCATTGCCACCTCTTCACAAGATCAAGCGACTGGAGTAAATTTTATCCCTCACCAAATTTCTTTTTCAAAGCCACCAGACTTAGAGATTATAAAAACATGACTCAGTCGCTAGATCGCCAAATGTCTTTGTGTAGGACCTAGTCTTTGTGAGATTAAAACATGATCACTGATTGCAAAGATGATCAACAACATTCACTGAAGCACTGGAAGATCTTGAACTTAGCCACCCGATTAAGAGAACAGGAGATAACTGCCATGCCAAGTCACTAGATGTTTCAGAGAAATCACCAAGAATCAAGTGAATAGGAGATTACATAGTTGCTGAATCGCTAGATGTTAACACTAACCGTGAGATAAACTGGGAGATTTAGTGACTAAGGGAAACTTAAGAAAAGGCTCAACACCATCGCTAGTTTACTAGAAGATTTGAAGACAAGGAAAAACATTGAGTGACTTAGCGAACAAGGAAAGATAACCACGTGCAAAAAGGAAAACTTAAGTGACCCAAAAAGTAATTTGTGAATAGACAGAACTAGGGCACACTCAAAATTAACCAAAGAGTTAACCAATTCTGGGCAAAAACATCTAAGGCAAGGGTTAAAACACAAATATGACAAGTTTTGATAATTTTTAAAAACCCTAATCTAGATGAAGACACAAGAAGGGACACTTAAAATAAGACCCGGAGCATAAACCTCAGAAAACCTAAAATATACCCAGCACCAGCCATTGATGTTAATCTAGGAAGTTTGATGGATCAACATAAGAAAGAAGGAATTAATGATGAAGAAATAAAAGACAACCCTCATCTTGATTAACATATAGAATATGAGACTTTCTCATTTGATTGCACACCACATCAAGAAGAAAGGTTGTAGCCCAAAGTGTTGGAGGATCATAAAGACATTCCAAGAAAATATGAAGAAAGTTCATTCATCTTTATACCATCACATGCATAGGCTAAAATGGAAGCATTCCAAGTGGGATATGAGGATGAATTACTTTGTAGTTACCCGGTGTTAGAGATATTTAATTTTGAAGAACTTGGCAATGTGTTCATTAGGGATAAACTTCTAGCAAGCCTATCTTTAGATTTTGAAGAAGACACTCTAGACATGCCTCTGCCAAAATGTCCTTTTATCAAAGGCATAACTAATTTTTATAAGATAGAGGATCTTGGTGTTGGCAATATGGACCAGCTTATTCCAAATGATGATGAAATATTGCAGAAACAAGTCTATGATGCAGAGTGGCTCTTTGGTCCTGGTATATTTTTAAAGAAGCTTGTGCAATGTATTTTTATTGGGTCTCTTCCCATAACTATTGCAAGATGGTTGCTGGAAATGATGCATCTCACATATCAGCCCCTTTTCCACACTGGCATATATTTATCTCAATCGGTCAATGGTTTTGCATGAGTGATTAGGCATATTCTTGAAGGTATGGGTTGTTATCCCTATCACTTGTAAATAATATTTTTTGGTGTGATAGTTGTAGCTTGTTTGAGTTTTCAATGTTTAGCTTGGTGTCAGTTTTGGCTTGTCATCTACCCTACTCCCCTCCACTTGCATTGCACGTAGCTCCCTTTTCCCTATCTTTCTATGACTCTATTTCCCAATGGTTCTAGGAACTTTTATTTTCAACCAAAGAATGCTAGATTCCTCTATTTTTGTATAAAAAAATAGTCCCCTTGTAGAGCCAATGTTAACCCCATATAGACCCAAATTTAAAAATTTAGAATTTGGGTCTCTTCCATGTCAATCCTTGCTAGTGGACATTTTATCTATTAAGAATGAGTATTGAACCCCTTCAAACTAATTTCAAAGAGGTTTGTGATGCAGGAGCATCCTGGGTGTAAGAGCAATCTTGCATCACCCAAAAATATTTCTATTTTTGTATTCAATAAGGGCTATTTTGTGCAGAGCTGCTATTTATGGAACGTTACTATTTTTGGTAATTTTTGTATGTGCTCAGAATGATTTGATTTCTTTCTTGGAGGTTCATTTTGGTCATATATGTCTGCCAGTAAAGTTTCATTGCCAGATCAAGTGTATATTGGAAGATATTGAAGATTTTCGGTATTGGCAGCAGGGTACAGGAACTTTGAACTCAGTTTTGAAGGCTTTAGAGGCCCCAGATGAGGTCAAAAATTTGGGTGATGGGTGCTTGCGTGGGTCAAGCCTGTAGAGCACTTCGTGGCATTTCTGAAATGGGGTTATAATAGCCGATCGGGTCAACTGGTGATGACTTATGGTCTTCGGAAGTTGGGCCACCTGAAATGGTGAAAAATAATTTTCTTCAAAATTTCTGTTTGGGTTTCAAAGGTTATCTTGAGCCGACTATGATGTAATAAAATGTAAAATAAAATAATTCTAAGTTTGGTCGGCCTTATTGGCTAAAATTCTGGAACCTTCCCAAGCGGTGGAAAATTGCCTATATAAGGAAGGCTGTATTATTGTCTTAGGCAGTTTAGAATAGTTTTGGGTAGTAGATCTGGGTAATAGTTCGAGGTTTTGTCCTACAGAATATTGTAAGGGAATGCCCATGTGGCTTTGCATATTGTAATTCTGAAAGTTTGTAATTCCACATTTGTGGAGATAATAAGAAGCCAATTTTCTGTTCTTGCATATTGTTGTTGTTTCTCTATTTCTGTTATGTGTTTGTGGTATTAAGGGGAGCACCCTTCATCAGTTTGAATAGGTTCAAAGTTTTATTTCAAAGGTTCAATTCAAAGATCAAGTTCAACAAGGTACAATTGGTTTAGGCAGGCTCATGTAGGTTTGATAGACTCATAGGTTTAACTTTAGGGGAATATTTAAAACAAAGGGTTTCTAATCATAATTCATTGAGATAATATTTCCAATGACATGATTACTATCATA